>OV788329.1:4247545-4255045 GCA_928718305.1 Tetramorium bicarinatum
ACATATTTTTTATTTGGTTTCGCAACTCCAAAAGTTTTATCGATCCTTTTAATGGAAGTGCAAAATATTCAGATTATTAAATATAACTAAAAACTTTTGGAGTTGCAAAACCAAATACAAAATAAGTTTCTTTTAACCCACAAAAGAGCAAAAGTGGAATAAACGAATTTTAATTTGATACCCCACATGTAAACATGTATTTGCATACATGTGTGTATATTCTTATTTTAATCATAATTCATTGTAATTTACATCGCTATTTTTTTTATGGGTTCTTATAACTTAAATTTAATGTTAATGTCAATTAAAATGTAATAAAATCGAACCATGATTTTAAATATAGATTAAAGAATCCTATTAAATGCGTGGAAGAGTTAAATTTGCCAACATTGATTTCCGCTTAATGATCTCGTCGGAATGAGCACCGACATCGTACTACGTTTTGAGAGATTTGTTTACAGTCACGAACACGCACTGCATCCGATCGCAAAAAATCGAGTTATGCCAAGTTATCGTAGTCGACCGGCATTATACCCATGCCTTTCAATTCAGAGAGAGATGGCGGCAGGGGCTTCAGGTTTCGCGTAGTAAAACCAGACCGGGCTCGCATCGAACGTCTTTCTCGCTCTCGGCTTCTTCGTTCGTTCTTATTATTCCCCTCTCCTCCCGCCCTTCTTCCTTTACCCTCCACCTTCTATTCGATCTTTGTACGAGCTTTCCTTCGCTTCTCGTCCTACCGATTGTTTTCGAATCGGCGAGTCATGGGAACGGCCGGCGGCGACTGTAAGTTGGATCGCGATTGCGAGATTTAGATGAGAAGAATTCCAGTGTCGATTCTTATCGATAATTGAGCTATCGATAGTAATACGTGCGACATATTAATACCGCGAAAAATTTGCTATTGAATAAGTAATAAACATCACATTTGTTTAGTTATAATATAAAAATTATAAAATTATCAGGTTTAATATCACTCCAGAAAATGTAATATGTAAAAAATATTTACAACTATTTTATGAAATCAATTCTAAAAATTAATATTTAAAATTTGTCTCAACAATCAAATTGAATATCTACAAAATCATACTACCAACTTTTTTCTCTTTCTTCTATTATATATGTATATTAGATATAAGAATATTATTAATGTATTCACATTCTACAAATAGTTAAATATTATAAACCTAATAAAAAATAGAAGAGAATTTATTCCTCTCTCTCTCTCTCTCTCTCTCTCTCTCTCTCTCTCTCTCTCTCTCTTTCTCTCTCTCTCTCTCTTTTCTCTATTCTGAAAAATTCTCAATAACGATATTCTATTTAGGTTATAACGGAAATTTTAACTTAATATATCAAAAATTAATTTGATTATTATCTTCATTATTTTGTAAAAAAATAATTTGTAACATTTTGTATAGACATACAAGAGTATAATCGCGATGTTAAAAAACATAAAAGAAAAGAGCAAGAATGCATATTCATAACAACTCCTAAAGGTTTAATAGTAGATTCGACGGAGACTTAACGCATACATCATCTCTAACTAGCTTCTTCTAGGTTCTTGACAAAGTTCTCTTTTAGGTTCGCACCGCGTACTCAACGTACTCCACGTGCACTCGAGTCTGTCAACAACGATTTTCCGTCATGATGGTCGCGCGAACAGAGAGTCAAGGCGACCTTATGTATTGCGGGATCTCTCCGCAACGACGGAAAAAAAAAATACGGAAGCCGAAAGATAGCCGCAAGGAGAAAGAATGAAAGAGCGAGAGACCGAGCCAAAAGGGAGGAATACATGAGAACAACGACGACCACTTCATCGTGCGCGCATTTCGAGCCGAGCGCTAGATTTAATTACAAAAGTTATGAGGTGCTCGACTACAACCCTCAAGGGAATTAAAAGCTACCGGTCGACGCCACCGCTAGTCGCATGCTGTGGAAACATCGTCGCGATTAACGCTCCGTCCATCACCGCGATGATTTGGATATGGCTGTATCCTTTGAGACGTATTGGAGAGCAAGTATCAGGCAGTAGCTCGGTTTCTTCAAAAACATATGATGTTGTTAATTAAAGATTAAACGCTTAAGTAGATTTTCTTCCTGATTTCCGCATACGCTACGATGATGTGATAACAATTATAAACGTTGTAAGTAAGCCGTAAAATTATTCCAATTATTGTTATATCTATTTTTACTTTTTTTTTTAATTATTTGGGCTGCCTTTATGCATGTATCCGTTTTTAATGAGTGCTACTATGAAGATAATGCGCGTGGGCAGATTTGACCTTAAACGTAAAAAGCACCTGCACTTATATTCGATCGTTTGCTGCGACTAAGTAGCCGGAATTACGCTTAAACGATTAGAGGAATTGAGCTTATTAAAAGCGTTGCCGTGTAACGCGATGTCACCGACAAAACTGGCTTTTCCGGCGACGACGGATTTCTTTCTTCCAACAAATCACTCTGTCAATGTAGAATGAACTTCATCTGTCAATGGCATTACAAAAATTAGTTTTTAGCTAAGTATTTAAATGTTTCTTCTGCGTATATTTCCTGATTATTAAGTATCTATAAAAATGTATTAGTCTAAGCTGTTGATTGATATGATATCGACGCATTACTCTGTCGCATTGATAATATGATATGTATTAATATGATAATATGGACATAAATGCAATAGTTTTTACTCGAATAAAGTTTACACATTTCAAAATTTTATCAATACTGCACTGAAAGTACATGAAAACCTCAATCTTAGATTTAATCAAATTTAAGATATTTTGTCAATTTGTATGTATAATAAATATTACAAATTTATTTCATTATAAACATTATTATGCAAAATATATTAATTTGCTTACAATTGCACATGTAAGATCGAGTGTAAACTATCTCATTGATTGTCAAAAACATATTCGTGCAGCGTGTCGCTATATGATCCCTCTTGATCTCTCGCGTTCTAGACTTTCAGCCGCTTTTCTTCTCCGTCAAAAGAAGATGCGATTTCACACACCCTCTTTTTCACATCACTTATCTTCACTCCACAACTTGCTGCAGCAATCCGCAGCTGAACGTTCCAAGTTACCAAAGAAGAGCTTATCTTAAGGTTTTCGTTCTACAGGAACCTTAGAAAAATTTGGCAACTTCAAACAAGTTTCAAAGGTGAGATAGAAAGTTTCGTTATCATGTGCTTGTTCACACACACACATATATCAGTGTTCTAAGATTGCAGTATCACAATTTTCCACGCAAGTTTATATTGATAAAATACAAGAAAGTATTAAAAAATATTTTCAAAATAATGTTTTTACTTAAATAATAAGTTGGGATGAGAATCTTAGTACTTTACAAAGTACTTTAATATTTAATTTAATTTAAGAAATCTTAACTTAAAAATAACAGAATCTATAATACTCATAAAAAAATATATAAGAATAGAATATGATTAAATAAAAATGAATTAATTAATATTATTATTAATATAAACGTCATAAATCTTAAAAATCCAACATAAGATTAAAAAATCAAATCTATTCACGCATATTTTTACAGCGACATTTATTAAGAATGTGTGCGTACAAGTGTCCAAATAATCAAAACAGTAGAAATATAATAGTAAAATAATTTTACGACTAATTACAATGACGATAATTACAGTTGTTGAATATGTAGAAACCCGAAAGAATCTGGTTAAACACTGCATATGAATAATTGTAATGTTATGTGATTTGCAAAATTCATTAGATGAATATTTTTCCATTATTTGTAAAATATAGCGTATTATTTTTCAAAATCGTAAGGATTTTAAAGAAACTGAAAGCATTTCTTGAGTAGAGTCAGAGACAATCAATCTCAATTAAGATCAGGGTTAATGTCCCATAAAAAAACTTCATTCAAACGTGACTAACTCAATAATATTTCAAAATAAATTACTATTACTCTATAGTAATGTATGAAATATGTCGAAATTGCATATCTTCAAAAGACAGCGAAAGATACTCATTGATTATAAATCGAAAACTGTATAACCTAATTTCTTGTTAATTTTTTAAATTAATTTTAAATTTCAAATAATGTATACATGAAAGAAATCGAAAAATTTAAGACATTTATATATCATATAATTTCTCCTCATAAAAATTACTTTAATCGGAAATCTTAAAATATAAATGAAATAATTAACTGCTGGTATAATACAAAGTTAATGTAAATTTTGGAATTCCAACTCTATCATTAATGAGAGAAAATCCGTGCAAATCCGCGTATAATTAAGGTCGACGAGCTTAAAGCAGTGTGGTACTCAAATATACCAAATTTCGACTAGAGTAGTTTTTCATTTGGAGAAAGGAAATAAATGAATAGAGGTAAACGTGTGAGCGGATGTTGCCAGCGAAGAACTTTCAAGACTTCAAAAGGCCACGTTTAAACGCCATCGAGAAGGCAAGCGAAAAGAAAGTTTCCGCGCGCTTAAACGCATACTTCATTCGAGCAATTACCATTAAGTGTCGTGCATCACACTTTTCAATATATTATTATTGAAACTGCATTCGAAGAAACTGTTACGATCGTAACATTCGTGGTTAGGCATTACGGAATAGCATTTATATATCTGTAATAGAAGCGGCTGCTATCACGCTATGTTCGCTAAGTGTTAACGTAAGAAATAATCGCTATTAAGGAGGAATATTGTCGACTAATCGCGCTCGCCGTGAGAAATTTTTATAACCGCTGTTTGAGCACTTGCTGTGAGCGATTCTCTCAAGCCGTGCAACAGTTTATAAAGAGAATAGTTTTTATCTGCTCGTGCATAAAGAAAAAAAATTAAAAGTTGAGAAAAATAATTATCTATCTTCATTCGTCGAATTTTTAACTTTATTTATATCGCTCCTTTCCTTCTGAGGAGACGTTTATTTCGAAGAAAATTTTCGCTGTTACATTTCGCAATGTTTATGTGAGCAACACCGCTATTATCTTATTCACTGTCAGAAAACTGCAAAAACCTCAATTGCTCGCCTCTAATTTCACGTTCTATACAATTTTCAAATCCGACCAATTTCCACAGAGGCCTTAATCATTTCGTTTCACGACTAGCTTGATAGCTATTATTCCTTCTCTTTCTCTTTCCTTCCATTACTGCAATCGCTATCTATTCCCTCGCCTCTCTCTTCTGCTACCTCTCTCTTGATTTCTCTCTCTGTCTTTCTCCCTCCCTCTCTCCCCTCTCCGTCGATTCCACTACTGAACGCGAGCTTCATAGTGCAAGTCCAAGTGCAGCAATCGCTATACCGCTCTCTCTGCGTAACGTACCTACCGGCTAATCTATTACCGGTTGAAGGCGGTACCTTAGCCTTGTAGCTTGCTTGCTGCGCCATTATGATATGCGAGCCCCGTACATGATGACGACGAGCGCCTTTTACTCTCGATTGTCGAGACAGAGGATTGTGTCCGAACCTCGTCGATACGAGTTATCACGGCCGCTAGAAAACGCGTCACAACCCGTTTTCGTATACGTCCGCATGTTCGCGAGAGCGAGGCATAATGTCAAGCGTGTGATGGCCTACTTAAAGTTTCACGGCTGTGTGTGCGCGCGTGACCGTCGCCTTGTGTACTGAGCGAGCAAGTTCGCCGATATTGGGCTGAGAGTCAATGATCGGTTAAATAAATCAAGAAAGGAGCTACAAAGAATCTTTTAAAAATAAACAAATAAATGTCAAGATAGAAAAGTGTATAATAATTAAAAGATAAAATTCTTTTAAACGTCAACTATTTCGCGTTGGCATAAAATTTCTTATGACATTTGCGATGTAAGCATAAACGTTTACATATTATTAAAAAAAAATTAATAATGAAAAGCAAACATATAAAGATTACAGGATAGATATTAACTGTGGTACAAGCTCGAAGGTATGGAAGAGAAGGAAGGTTGATTTTGAAATCGAATTCCATAGGCCCGAGGAAAGAATCCAATGATGCTCGTTTTGCAGCAAGCGAGCGCTCAGCCATCGTCAAAATCCGCTGCAATTTGTTGTTAAGCTCACCCGTTTGCTCGTTGCCCGAAGATAACGGGGAGGGGGGGGGGGCAATGATCTTGCGAGGGCTTACACCGGGCGCAAGGACTGTATGCATAAAGTCTCGCAGATAGCTTATGGCGAAGCAATAAAAAGAGGGAACGAAAGTTAAGATTTCGCTGTATACATGCATGTGGGATGTATCGAATATCAACGCGATTTCTCACGATTACAAAGTCTTCAAAGAAATTGGCGTTGTCTTTTCTTAACAAAAATTTGGAGACAATTATAATTATTATACTTTTCGAATTGCGAATTAAATAAATGCAACTGAAAGGGTAAATAAACAAATCAATATTTTCAACAAAGATATACGCTTTAGAGAAAAAGATAAGAATTTAATTAAAATTTAATTGCTAAAGTAAACTAAATATTAAAAATTAAATCTGAGTCTAATATATCGCAAGAACTTTTCAATTAGCGAAACTTACTCCAGATTTACCAACTATTTTTAATTAAATGCTTGACTATGCACGTGTATGAGAAAATGTGTGCGATTAGAAATTCCTAATGACGTAAGACCTGAATTGTAATCAGACCATCGAAAATCGCGAATTTCCGGGATATATCTATAGTATTAGAGACGTGCAGGTTTCCGGAGCAAACCCAAATCGATAAAACCCATCTCGATCCGGTTATCGAGTACCGGAGATTTCGGATACTCACGCAATCCTAAAACACATTATACATCATATTATTGTACGAGATTACACCGATGAATATATTCATTTACCAAAGAATTATCGCATTATGATTATTATTGACCTTTTAAAATAATCATTCGATGGCAAATGGAGTATAGTAAAGCGATTTAATTAATCGCCTATTAAATAACCAACAGCAGCTATTTATTTTAAATTCATTTTAATGTTTCGCGTTTTATTCAAATGTACGTAATCGCAAATGCAAAGTGAAGTGTAAAAATCACGCGCACGTAATATTCTAATTAATATCAAGTATCTCTCACGCTATTATTTCCTTGCGATTTGTGACCGTAAGATGTGCATCTCCCAAGTCGACTATTTTCTCCGCGGTCCGTTACGAGGCACGCGATATCGTAAACATATCGTCGCGCTAGTCACCCGGTATGCACGATTCCGTCGCTGATTAAGTCGGATATAAACGTTTACAAGTTATGTTTAAGCGCCTTACATCGACCAGATCGCCTTCGACCAGCATTTGACCTCCGAGGAGGCGATGCTTGCAGGGAGGGAGAACAAGAAGAAGCAGATGAGGAAGAAGGCGAAACTGCAGTGCGCAGAAGAGGAAGAGGGTCGTGACTCTGGTAGCCTACATCCGAACGCAGTTATCTCTTTCTCTCTTCTCCTCTTTTTCTCTCTCTTTCTCTCTTTCTCTCTCGCAGTTTCTATCTTATTGCTGCACACACAGATACTTCCCTCGGTTATGTCGAGATGTTTAACGGCTCTTAACCATACGC
>OV788329.1:11334287-11413934 GCA_928718305.1 Tetramorium bicarinatum
TTCGCGAGTCAAATTGGTGTAATCGGTGTAGCGTTTCGAAGCCTTTATCGATGTATTTATTTTCAAAGTTGCCTTCTGGAAGCAGTAATCCCGAGACGGATGCTCGACGGTTTGCGCCTTTTCGCGAGACCTCGGGTACGCGGAGAACCGGGGACTGGAACTGCCATAGTTTCGGTGGGTTCAATTTTCGACACGGAAAAAAAAGAGTCTACCATCCCGTTCCGTCTCTCTTTCCCACTACGACGAAACGTCGAAATTATTCTCACATGTTCCCACGGTCATCGGAAGTGGTTCTCGCCGAAAAAAATTTCTCTGTTGCTCTTTCACTCCCCGATTGATAATAGAATACTTCGCCTAGTTTCTATACGTTCTACATACGGGTCGAAACAAGCCTCACAATCGTCTCGGGGAAGCGAATTCTCCGGGCGGATCGTCGTCGAGACTGCAAATCGAGATTATTCGTGCGTATCTCGGAAATTTGGCGATGTATGATCCGGTGTTGACGGTGCGCGGCTATAGTATTCCTCTTGATGCGAGATGAAGGAGTGAAAAAAATTTCACGTGGAATTTCAGCAATAAATTTAGCTGTACAGAGTAGGTCGTTTCGCTCCGCGTCGTGAAGCGTCGCTTGACGTTTCTCCGAACTATCATTTTGGAAATATCGTGTATCGCCCCGACGAGAGACGTGACGATTTTACCGAGTACTGTAACGATTTTGCAATTTCTAGTGGAGCATTATGAGCTGTAATGGGAAACTTTTAATCCTACTCGATAGCGCTTTCAATAACTCGAGAAAGCAGAATAATATCGCACGATGTGCAATGTCAATTCATTACGCGACATACAACCTTTCATTGCATTCTGAATATGCAAGCTGTATATTAAATTATAACTGTACGATCGACTTATAGTCAAGGTATAGTCTGTAATTTATTACAACTCATGAAACGTACAATTATCACGATGTATTGTAATATCGTTGGGATGTGCGAGAGAAAGAAATCAGGAGCTTCGAGGCTTTAGATACGAGATCGATAATAGCTCAAGTAATATTAATCCTTTATAGGGCAGAAAGTCGAAGACGATTTTTGAAGAATTAATCAACATAGGATTTTATATAAAATTTCTCTGTCATCTTTTATCCTTCTTTGCATTTTTCATTTTAATTATCAAATATACGGATAATCAAACAATGTAAACTAAAACAAAATGCCATTACGTCGATGCCCTATAAAGATTATTGAGAAATTATGGTCGCTGATAATCGTCTCGTAAGATAGAGTCATCGTGCTCATTATTTCTGAACTCGGTGGAATTTTGCAATGTTACAACAACAGTGAAATCGTCACCGTCGACGACAAAAAGAGAGTATCGTGATATTCGCGCGGCGAGAATCGACATCGATATCGGATGATCGAGCCTTGCTTGGTCTGGCGTTTATCTACGATTTACGATCTGCTCAGTGACAAAAGGATAACATCTCGTCATCGCCGAGAAATGTGTCACCACCTCTCTTTCCGGATCAACAGATCCTCCCTCCCTCTCCCCTCGATTTCTCCTAGTTTGTCCCACACAGTTCCATGAACCCCTTAGTATGTATACATATGTATTTATATTTGTATCTCTCTGATACTTATGTATCTTATATTGCGAATGTTGATATAGTAATTATTAGCGTAGCTGGTATTTTTTGATGAGCGCTAACCACCACTAGTTGTGTATGAAACGTAGGTGAAGCATGCTGGTTGAAATATCTCTCCTCTTACATTATGTAATATCGTCACCCACCCATTTTTTTTCTTGACCCTCCGAACTTCCTTCCCACTCGTCTTCCGCTTTTCTTATTACGGTTCGCTTGCGATTTCGCTTTCCCATCGACACGAATGTCATTGCTCGAGCATTCAAGAGGGATAAAATGATGAAATAGAAAGAGATAAAGGATTCTAACTGCCAGGATAGCGTTATCGGGAGTACGCTCTCAGTATTCGCGAGCTTCGCAATCGCGCGAATTCTTTAACGATTTCCCGTCGTTGCGTCGCTTTCAATAAATAAATCGCGTTCTTCCCGCGGCTCGATCAAATCTTCTCGCTTAAATCACGATTATTTTACGTCGCGATTATGGTAATTCTAGCAATCAAATATATTATATTACGAGCGCATCCTTAATCCTATTTTCCGTTTACAGTTTTCTCGTTCGGGATTCATTCGATCAACGTTGTTCGACATTAACGAGAAACCATTGAGAAATTGAGCTCGATTGTTAATAAGAATCCGCGTATGATCTCCCCGCGATTAGACATTTTTTTTTACTTTCGCCCAGTTTCCTCCATCCCGTTTGATTACCTCGATCCAAACTACTTCCTCCTGACTGTAAGAAACATCCAGACGAGAAATACTCGCGAGCGAAAGCTGTCGTTTCGGATTTCTTACGTAAGGTCGATAATGATGCGGGAAGGTGATAAAAATTCTAGGGGAGGAGAGAGAGAGAGAGGGAGAGAGAGAGAGAGAGAGAGAAAGACAGCGTGAGAGAGAGAGAGAGAGAAGACAAGGGACGAAACCGAACTGTGTGTAGTATACATACGCGTCATACGCAAAGAGAGCTCCTCCCAGAACGACTAATTGCGTAAGCGCTGATACTCGATACTCGAATCGTATTACTATTACTATTACTCATTATCATTATTACCGCCATTATCATGATTATTATTATTATTATTATTACTATTTGATGATAATTATTATTACGCATCAGCATCATTATTATGCTTGTCATTACTTATGATTATTATTATTATTAGCTTACATAAATGCAAAACACACTCGTATTACGTTACTGCGACACGCTTAATTACACGCGCGAGTGTGCGCATCGCGCGCGTGTGTATACGTCCGCAAATCGTAACTTCCTCCTTCCGGTAAAGGCTTTCTTTCTTTTTTTTTTTTTCTTTTCCTTTTCCCGCGTGTTCGCTCATTATTCGTCGCTACATTCCTACAGTGTGCCAGCCACGTACGTGCCATAAAGGGGATAAGTGTTGGGCCGAAGCCTATTAATAGACGCACCGCGACGCGCGTAACCGATTTGACCACCGATTGCTTCCTGAAAAGAAGAAAAGGAAGAAAGAGGAAAAAAAAAGAAGTGTCGCGGCAAAATCCAGGGTGCGCGTGAGGGTGATATTCGCCCCTCGTAAAGTCACCAACGGGGTGGGAAACGATCGATGATGGGGACTCGTACACGACTCGCGTCCGCGACCCCTTTCCCCCATATCCTGTCGCCGTGAGGTCGTGACTCGAAATTTCGAAGAAGACGTTTGCTCTCTCGTTTTTTCCTCCCTTTTCTTTTCTTCTCTTTTTTTTTTGTTTTGTTTCGAATCGGTTTAATCGTTAACGACACATATGGAAGCCGATGTAAACGGCGTTCGATTTAATTCGCGTTTCTGTTTTGTTTGTCCCCCGTTTGTCTTTCCGCTTTGCTTGATTCGTTTGTTTTGACTTTCCCGACACGTTGTCTCGTTCCGATGAAAAAAAAGGAGAAAACGCCGACGGATCATCCAGCGACAATTTTCATATTTGCGTTAGAGCACGCGCGCGATGGACACGCGTGTACCAACGAAGAAATACACACACAACAGACAGACACAGGCACAAACATATACACATACATTGCAATATATATACGCGCGCGCGCGCGTACATACGAGACAGAAAAATATACGATATTAACGCAAGAATACGCTCGATATGGCGCACGCCAAGAACAACACACAAACGAAAACGTAACGTAACGTAAAAATAGTATAGGTTGATGCCTAGAAAAATTGCCAATAAAGTAGTCGTTTAAAACTTGTAGCTAACCTCTATTTGTGTATATCTTTCCTTTATGTATTTTCTCACTTAGCCCCTATCCACCTCCCCGCCCCCTTGTCCTATATATATATATATATATATATATATATATATATATATATATATATATGTATATATATATATATAGTTATAAATTTCTCCTGGAACTTTCGATCCACATCTATGGTCCATCTCTTGTTTATTTATTACTGACAGACCTCATATGTTCTGCCTAACTTATTGGCGAAAAGTAATTACGTTGGTGCTGTATATATTTGATTACCCTATCTATTTATTGTATACATTTATTTGTTCCTTCCTTCTATCTCTTCTTTTTTAATTTATAAATATCTATATATATACACATAGTTATGTCTTTTATATAATATATTAATACATATGATTACATATATTATATAGAAGACATATATATGTAACGTACATGTACGTCGTATAATCGGCCTTCTTTTTACTACTTCTCGTAATAATAATCATTGTTTTTGACTTCTTATCACTAACGCTCGACCAAGCGTCTGTGTTTTGCGCTCCGGTAGAACACGCGGCCGCGCGCGCCCCGCGGAGGTGGCAACTCGCTAATTGGCAAATTAATATTAAATTGTAATTAGTCTCGTTAACCCCGCTGGGCGCTCGTTTCGAGCCGCTCTCTGGTTGGTCCAAACTCTCGTGGCTCGTTCCATGCACGTTCTCTTAGAGAAAAGGAGAAAGTAAGACAAGGATCAAAAGCTTTTGAAATTGAAATATAAAAGATCGTAAAAGTAATAATTTATCGAAATTTCGCAGAAACGAAGATTTTACACGACTAATGTAAAAGTGATATTTATATCTTTATCTTTCATACAAGTGAATATGAGCTTAATGTTAACAAAAATTTTTCGGCAACTCTTAATTTTTTTTCAATTCTTACAATTTCTTGAATAAATTCCTTATAAAATTTCTTATATAAAATTAATTACTATTGGAATAAAGTTTTTTTTAATAAACGCTGGGCAGGATTTTTTACGTCAAAAAATTTACACTGTATCTTGTATTTTATAGTTTCGATCATCTTTCGATTGTACAGTCAATGTTCCATCACCGAAATAGTAATATAAATTTATACGGTTCCTAGTGACGATGTAAAATTCATTTAATCGCGCAGCTGAATTTATTATCTCGCGGCGCTATACCTCTGAGATATTGGATTACCACCGTGGATATCTCGGATTTTTGAGCGTGGCTTCTCTCTTCGAGGTTTGTGCCTCTCGAATATACGAGAAAAATCAAAAATCCCGCGTGGATCTCGTAAAGAAGAATATTACATTTACTTCGGTAACGCCGACCGACTTTCAACTTCGGTATCACTTGTTGCTCTATTTGCTGCTCCGTGTGTAAAGAGGATTACTGATGTGCACACTATACAGCATGCTCCAAAACCACTGGATGTCTCTCAAGACTTCTTTTACCTTGGCATCGAATCGTCCTTTATCGCACCTTTTTAATCTTCAAAGTTGTGCATCTTCGTAACTCCGAAGCTTCGATTTGAAGTTCGAATAAAACTTGACGCGAGATTAACTATGATTCTATTATATCTCTCCTCCAAATTTTAATTTGTTAGAAGTCATTTATTTTTAATAACGGAATTATGTAGAAGTTAAAAATGTAATATTTTCACCTTTCATTGGAATCAATCTAAAAAAATTGCTCCTAAAGGATAAAGCTCTTTTTACTAGCGAGAAAGTCATCTTGGATTTTGGAACGTTTCACATATGTCGATATGCTGTATAATAATGAACCACCATGATTATCAATGAGTCATTAAAGATACTGGATCCAGATCGAAAAGAAAGAGAATTCGAAATCTTTCCATGCCCGTTTCGGCCAACCAGAGAATAGCGCGCATTTTTTTCTTTAGATAGCCATCTTGATGATTATGTCTCCTGTTTCCCCTTATCACCCATGACGCTTCTTAAGTGGTTTAAAACAGTCAGCGAATTTGTTGTAGCGCATGCATCTTAGCTAGACCACCTCTGGCGCACTCTAACCGGCAAGTAAGAGTATATCTCGACGTATCTAATTGACACTCCTCCTTTATTAACCATTTCCTGTCAATCCCCGCGTTAAAATAACACATTAAACATTTGTTCCTCTCAATTTGGATAAAAGTTCGATCGATAAAGAATAAAGAACTGCCCCCTTTCCTGAGAAACGATATAGCTGCGAGAGAAAGTATTGCCAATTGTGTTTATATTTATTTATTTTACACAAGATATGAATAACAAAAGAAACGTTAAAATAAAATAATAACATGCAGTTGGCGCGGTAACATTTAAATTAATATATACATGCATACGGTTGTCTTTATATGATTGTAAAAATGGATTAAATTCTACAATTGTGTAATCGCCGAGAATAAAGCGCTAATAAAACTTGAACAGAAAATAAATCGGATGGATAAATGAATATGTACAAAGCACGAAATTGAGATTTTAGATTAAAGTGAACATTAACCTACTTTCGGTATAAAAATAACATAATGGGATTACACAATTTTATTGCTTTTAATTTTAATATAAACGCGTAGAAAAACATAGTAATAATTTGATTTTATGGCAGCAGCTATACGCGTTTCTCTCACATTGTCCTCCGTCCTAGTTTTCGTACCTCTTCTTTTTCCTTTCTCCCATTTTCTCCCCTAAATGCGTATCCAATTTCCTCCCTTAATGCGAGTACGGCGAATACATATCCATAGCCGGATGACATATGCGCGTTACAGTTTTGCTACTTTATATCGAAGTAGATGTGTGTTCTACTAGCTTTTGGAGGCGCGTAGGCGTATTTTTCGTCGTGAGAAAACGAAACCATACCTCATCCTCCCACCTCGGAAAATTACCGATTCCGATCCTATCTACGCTCGATCGAAAAAGCCGTTGTTAACGATGAGCGCTTTTCTTTCCCTCGCAATACAATTGACGAAGCACTCAATTTATTTCGAATGTAAAGTTTTTTGAAAATTTGTTATTTTGCACGGATACATCGTATCTTTACGATACGATGCTTCCCCCGCAAAATACGTATTAAACTCGATTTTCAGTAAAGCATTTATCGCGTTTATGAGAAGAATAAGACAAAGACTTTCTTTTTCACGCGGCAAGAACGGCCGCATTGCGGTCTAAAAAGACTACAATTGTAATCTTTATAACGGCGATCAAGAAGAGCAGCGGGTATAAATGATTCATATCCGACGAGAGGATGATGAATCCGCCCATCGGTAAAACGCGCGCTTTACCGATACGAGCGTGTCGGCTCCATCACAGCACGGAGAAAGAACTTCCAAGTCTCGAGTATCATTTCAGAAAAGACAGAGAGAACCCGGACCGTTTTTTCGAAAATACAAGAGGAAGCCAATCTACTCCGCGAAACGGAACTGCGTTTCCTCCCCGCTTGTTGCGTGCCCTTCACGCGAGTACTCGTGTCTTCCTGGCGACCAATATCAGACACGGTGTATACCAGAGGACGTTAACGTATATAAATATATATATCGTCTTGCCTTTGAAAAAAGAGTGATCTCACGCGTACATCGTGACGCGATCTCGTCAATCTTGTTAATCGTAAGTAGAGCAACTAGCGAACAAAGAAAGAGAGGGAAGTACGAGAGTAATTAGCCGAACCGGGGTACTCTAAATAGATCGTAGCGAATTTTTTACATACCCGTCTCGGTAACGCGATGATACGCGCCTACTCTTTGTCATTTCCCTCCCCCACCGCGCGTGGCGGGTGTACGGACACACGAGAGCTAAGAATATTCTCGCTAAATGTGATAGTAGAGTGAGCCTATCTTCCGGCAGACGTTGTAGAAGCAATAAAAAGCGAGCCGAAGGCAGCGAGCCGAGGATTAAAGCGTAACTAAAGCGACTGCTTTACCCGTACGCTCATCCCTCACCAACCTCGACTCGCTTCTTCATCCCCGAAAGAAAAAAAAATGAAATGAAAGAAAAAAAGAAGAAAATCCTTTATTCGCCGAAAAGGTGCGCTCGAAGAATCGAGAAGCTGTTATTCCCTGACGATCGGCGCCCTTCCCGCCCCCATCGTATGATTTTTCGGTGGTGTACCCGGAGAACGAAACGAAAGTACAATACACCACCCCTTTCCTTTCGGAACCCCGCGTTCAACCGACCCCTTTCCAACTGCTTTCTCCGTGCGATCACCCTCAGCCCTCCCCTCCCCCCCTCCTCTCCGGCCTTCCAAAACCCCATTCCTCGATCGTAACGATCGATTCACATAACCCGAGTGCCTTAATCCGATCTCTATGCCCATCTCCACGTGTAACGAAAGAAAAAGAAATGGCAGGAAAAGCCCTGGGACGCCCGCGATTTAGACGCATATTAATTTCTATAGGCAGTAGAATTGAGTGTCGATTGCTAGAGAGAACACGAGAACAAGGCTGGCGAACCGAGGCGACTGTTCCGAGGGATGGTGCACACGGCGGAACCAGGTAAGACTATTCTTCATTTTTCTTTCCTCCCCTCCTTTTTTTTCTTTTATTTCTTCTCACTTCGATATTGCCCTTGTAGCTCTTACTTAGGCTCGTCGAGCTGGTGTTTTTCAACCAGAATATTTTCCCCCGTGATGAGAATCGAAGAAGAATATTCTCGAATTCGCATTTCTCTTTAAAAAAAAAAAAATGGATTTGAGACGATCTGAGAAAAATGAATTTTCTTTCCGTAGCAACTCATGGATTCGGTTTAACACTTGATTCGTTCCGAAACGTATCTGTCTATCTCGGCGAGAGATTTCCGAATAGTTTGGCAATAGCTTGAAAAACACCGTGCTCGAATATTACGGAACTAATGTGTTTGGAGTACTGAAAGCATCGCATCCGTCAGAACGCGCGACAGGCGTCGCCGCCGGAGGCGTTTTACGCTCCGAGTTTCATGTAGACAGAGAATCTTTAATGTTACCAATTTGCTGAAAGCACACTTTTACATCAATATAATTACAGCATTGACACAAACATACATATATGTTATCTCAAACATATCCAATACCTTTTACAAAAATATACCTATATATATACATATATATCTACCTTTTATAAAAGTAAAATAGAGAGATAATTTGCAACTTTGTTGTAGTGTACAGTAATAATAAGATAGCTAGTATTTAGCGCTTCAATGTGAAACGAATAGTACGTCTTCGAAAGTTGTAGGGACGGATGCGATGCACGCGGGCCTCTTACATAGCGAGCATTGGTGTTATCGAAATAACAATATCGTTTCCAGTGTACCTTACTCCTCGCTGTTAACACGAAGAGAAGACGTATCACGTATTGTATAGTAAATGTCGCTCGTAGTACTAGCGATAGAAAATCGTCGATGGTGTAGGTGTAGTTATGTGCATAATTGCGACTTTTTAGAATCTAATCTGGCAGAGTCGGTCTCGAAAGTCGTCGGAGCCGAGCGGAAATCGGGGGAGGGGGGGGGGACGATTCGGGAAACTGAATCAAATATCGCGGAGATTCTCAATAGGGAATTTCCACGTAAATAATCGCTTGCCAAAGAATTCCATTGTGATACGCATTGTGGCACGCGGAGATCTCAAAGTGAAACGTACAAGCGCAATTTACAAAAGTGTTACGGTTCTGACTTTCTCGATTCCGATTCTGGACATTACATTACTGACTGAAACTCAGCGTGGAGACGATCGCGTTTTGATCGTGGTTTCGAAAAGGAGAAGAATGCAATTCAATCTCAAAATTTCGCGCTACAGCATTCTCAGTAGTTGCCTTTATGTGGTTTAGTAGAGAGAAAACGGCATTAAATGTCAATCAAAATGAAATGTACATTTACAACTCTTTCTTTTTTTTTTGCACTATTTGCCACACTTGGATGTAGGATACACCGAGGTGTCGGACAATTTTGTGATTCATACGACAGTCGATGGAAACGTATCGTTCCCACGACGACATAGTCTATTATTATAAAATACCACGGTCGGGACTAACTCGTTGACGGGAAAAATGCCTGTATCGAGGCTGCACAACGAGGATGCGCCCGTGCATGTGTAACAATTTGTACATACTAACATATTTCTGAGCGGCTGTCTCGCGCTCGCGATGAATTCTTAATGGAAATGATCAGTGCCATATCGCCACAGTGTCCTCGCAACGTCAAACCGGGAAAGTGTTCCTTTTGAGGAAGAAGAAAGCATTTCCAAAAACACAAATTTATTTACATTTGTCGCGTCTATTTTAATTTTCATCATTATTACACGTTTCAACTTTACGAGAATTTCGAATTGCGCGATTTCGAGCACTCGCTTGTCAGCCGTAACGAATATTTTTAATTAAGGAAGTATCTATATGTGCCGAAAGTCTGAATATACCGATGTTTCGTAATCGATGCATCCTCGCGCGACGCGAGACAGCCGTTTTGTAAGAGGCAGTGAGGCCTTACGTAATCGCATGTGTGATTTAAATAAATATATATATCATTGAATATCTGTAATGATTCGTCGTTATTGCTGTCATTCAACACCACCAGTGTCACCAATCATCTTCATCATTATTCTTATCATCATCATCATCATCATCGTCATTATCATTACTGTCACATTTACTAGCAAGTGAGATTGTTGAAGAAATCGCTATTAAAGTCTCGCGTGAAAAACGTGGTGCACTCACACAGACACATCGATTTTTACACGGGTGATACGTACATCAGGCGTAACTCAATTTGAAAACATTCGCTCTTCCAAAGAGCGAATTTTATTTGACCCCTCACATATCGAATAAAGTAACATTATATCCTCGTTATACAATTACATTCGATCGCGTAACGTTCATGTGCTTTTGGACGTACGATTAAAATTTTCTCGAAAATTAAACACGCAATAATACTGGAGTACGCGACAATATTATTATTAACATATCAATTTTCAATTAATTGTATCGAGCGGTTCAAGTTGTCGAGAAATGATCAAACGCGACAAAAGCATTCAAATCCCCGCTGTTAGTGAATCACCCTGTAAGAACGGTGCGCGAATCAAGAATTTTTTTGCATTTTACTCCGACGAGATATACACGGAAACGAAGTTTCGGCTAGGAGGCCGCGAGATCGACGAAGACGTCGTGTCGCAACACGACAATAAAGCGAGAAAAAAAAAAAGAGAAAGAGCATCGGAAACGATCGTGCATCGTACAACATGACAGTGTGCACCATGACTGCTCTTTTACTTTTCGAGTGACTTTTTCGAAATGGGACCCACGCGTTTTTCATAGCGCTTTTTTAAAGCCGGACACGCGCGTCGTGGCGGCGTCTTGTTCTTCCAATACGTATATTATATAAATACACACACATACACATAAACAAGTACACAAACATTGACACATATACATTACGTACACGCAATTATATTTATAAAAATAAATATATATAATATATATAGATATATATTATAAAAAATCAATCTATATACATATATATATATACTAAACATATATCTACTTTTATGCGTATATAACGGTTGTATGATTATTAAAACCAGTGAAAAGACCGAGCGTGCGCTAGAATGTAGATGTAGATCTCACGAAGAGACGTACACTACAGTTTTTTGATTTTTTCACACAGAAGAAGAAATTGTCACAGAATCGTTTTCATTACGCGACGCTTTAGCAATGAGCCGACATTGTGCTGCTTCGTACAATTATTTCGGTGACAACAAGCATTCGATATATCAGTGAATTAATAAGAGAAATTCAATGAAAAGAGAGTGTATACACAATATTTTATTCGACGTTTCTTTAAGAAATATACACGTTGTATATATTTGAGTACCCTTTTCACAAGACGACTATTTCAAGATTATTCATTTCTCGAAAAAGGCAAATCCTTTTCTTTTTAAGCGTTCCATCAATCGATAGATAAAAATCAACGATTTACTAATGTTATGCAAGACGTAGCTTAATAATATAAATGAAAATAATTATCAATTAAAAAGGCACTGGACTTGTGACAATTAATACATTGATGGTCACAAGTATTCCTGAATATTTACATGTTGAGTATCATTGAAAATTTGCAATTTTCGCATATCGATACATATCGGAAGACAGGCGCAGATTTCAGAGTGAAATACATGTTAATTAACGAGATAAAACAGTGGTCACGCGTGTCACTTAATTGACGAAACGTCGTGCGCAATGAGAGTTTTAATAATACTCGCAATGTACACAATAATTTTCACATTACAACCACGGATTCTGGATTACTTGTTAGTCTGCTCAATCCGATTTAAAAGACAATACAATATATTTTACAAGAGCATCCAATTAATTTTCTCAACACGATAAATGCTTGAAACCGTATCTTTAAACTGCAAGGTTGATTCATAGTTTTGAAAAGTGACGACAAAATTCGATAAAAATAAAAAAAAGGTTAGTGTAACTCGCGTGTAATCAATCTTACCTTTGTCTTGCTAGCTTGTTGCATTTTCTAAAAATTTTTATAAAGTCAACAATAATGAAATCGATACGAGACGATATTGATACGCATAAATAATTTAAGAAATATTTCATGAAATTTGCGCCCGTGCATGAAATATCAATCGCAGTTTATGACTATATTTTTGTAGTAAAACTAATTTTCACGTAGAAATTAATGCGGTTACCTCGACATTTCTACTCTATTTGCATAAATTAGACTTTTTTCTATCGCGATTTCTCATGTAACTTCTCTACCTTGTAAATCGCAGATATCCCCGTGTGAGTGAAATACTTTGTTATATTTTATAACAATGTTGACGTTTATCGAACGGCGTATCAGTGCAACTCGTCGCACGACAATATTTGGAAATCAAAAAATGGGGTCTTCCAGAAAAGAAAAAAATAAAGAATAAACTCGTGTATCCTCCTCACGACGAGAACGACTTTACGTTGATTCTATCGCACCGCCTTATAACTTTTACATGTTGAAATTTTCGTACGTGATGAGCATGATAGAGAAGCATTATTCTTTTATATATAGTTCACACTGTAAATACTCTTTTTCTCTACGATGTAAATATTTTCCTCTTGAGATATTAAACGATATTTATTCGAGATGAATGAGAGAGTGAGAGAAAGAGAGAGAGAGAGAGAGAGAGAAGAGCACTTTAGTGATTTCGTTAATTTCATAAGGCATTACGAAACGTGATAAGTAGTAGTCGGTACCGAATCTTGCGATCGGCTCTCGACCTGCTGCTGTCCGCTACGTCAATTTCCTTCTCTTCTATTTAGTTCGTCGAGGTATATTACGGCATACTTTAGAAATGGTGTCCTTAAGAGACACCAACAGTCAGCAATATATACACGTGTTACGAAAGTGAAACGAAAACATTGAGTCGGGTCGATCGACCTTCACATACGTGTCGTACCGTGACAGCGTGATGACAGGTGATGACCGGAGTGAGATCCGCTCTTCGAAAGTCTTCGTCATTCTTCGCAGGAGAGCGTAACGTGAACGTGTCGATTATTTTTCCACTCTTTCGGCGGTCTCTTTCTCTCTTCAAAAAGTAGAGGCAGGGGGGGGGGAGAAGAATATGGGTTTTATGTTCATGTTTGAGACGAGAGACGACCTTTCGAAGATCGGATTTACTTCGGCCTTTAGCGTATACATAGCTTAGTAGCCATATATCTTACGTGATAATTGAAGAGCTCGACACTAAGTATCATTAGCTCTGTGTGAGCTACATGTAATCTGTTATCAATCAAGCACCGAATTTCCAACATATTCTTCCATATATATTATATACCATTGATTATTATTATTGTTCGACGATCGCCGTTGCACGTACGATATCGCTTCGAAGTCAATTCGGAAAAATCGTTTCGCCAAAAGCGAAAAAAGTCAAGATATTGAAAAACTGCGATATCGAACGATCGCGACGATCGCACACGTACACACGACGTAGTTAGTTATTTAATTATTTATTAATTCGTTTTGTAGGAGACAAGAATCTATATTTCGTAGCGTAAGTCGATCGCGCAGAGAGACAAAATTGAGATTGACATATTTCTGTATTTCCCGTATTTCTTTCGATGTAGCGCCCACTCTTTCACCCATTCTCCGTTCCACTGACAATGATTTCATTATTTTCTTTTCGCGAATTTCGCAAAAATACGACCGATGCAAAAGTAACGGAGCACAGAGTATTGATCCGCATGGTACTAACTACACAACACTCGTCTTAGTTCCGAGTTCTCTTAATTTCGTTCGAGACGCCTCGCCTCGCCTTTGAAGTATTTTAATATCGCTTCACGCTTCGAACGCTGACAAAACGACTAATTGTAAGAAAAATGATAAGATCATTGCCAGTAGAGAAAGCCCAAATTCTGCAACAAATACACATCCACACATACGTACACAGTTAGAATAGAATTAGCTAGCTAGACAGCTGACTAGTAAAGATCTAGTAATCACGTAATAATTTAGTTATCCGTATATATAGATGGATAAGCGCAAAAGACGGTAAATGAGACGTAGATTTAAGCG
The DNA here is from genome assembly GCA_928718305.1 of Tetramorium bicarinatum. Lineage (NCBI taxonomy): Eukaryota > Metazoa > Arthropoda > Insecta > Hymenoptera > Formicidae > Tetramorium > Tetramorium bicarinatum. Next base: position 11,348,657 of record OV788329.1, read on the forward strand.
GCTAGTAGAATAATAATAGGAGGCAAACACCGTGCAAGAGAGAAAGAGAAAGACAGAATTGTGAGAAAGAGAATAATTACCAACGTATTTACTGCAGGTAAACACTGGTTACTGTACCTGTTGTTGTTGAAATCATTAAAAATACTCTTATTCCATGCTAATCGCTTATTAAAACTTTGTTTCTCCCCTCTCATCGTTATCCACAAGTGACTGTCCTACAATCGATCGAACGTAATTGATCGAAACCGGATCGCGAAATACACGCGAGTACGTATCAACTGAAACCACGTTCTCGGATAATCTTTCAGGAAAGATCTGCATTTAGATTTAATATAAACTGATGGGAGCCGCTTCTCTCGAAGCTTTCCTTAGTAAAATAAAGAGTAACGCAAACAACTTGTGCGATAAGTAATTAAGTAATAAATAATTTAGCAAGTTTGTAAATTCAGCGATAAATGGCAATCAAGTTTATTGTGTGTCTATATCTACTGATCGTAATTAATTAATAATAGAAACCTGAGATTCTTCTAATTTAAAATGTCTCACATTTGAAACTAACTAGTTTGAAATTGATAAGCTTAAAGTTTTCTTGGACCATGTAAGCGTAACAGCCATGAAAAGTTTGAATGTAATGTTATCTTTAATATTTTAAACAAATGTGATATCGAATGAAATATTGCATTTTAGGTTGTTTAAGATTTATTTTTCGAGTTATGTACGAAGATTACTCGGAAAGTAGAGATACAAAGTCCAGAAAATTTTATTTGTAAAGCATTCTATCTTTGTATTAAGGATATTACAAGTCAATCTCAAAATAAAATGCTTGACTAATAATTTTCTAAACTTTATATCTTTACTTTCCGAATATGCTTTGTAGATTGAAGAAAATTTTCAGAGTTTCCGTCATTTTCTTTACAAAGCACGCCATAGCGTCATAACACGCTCCGATATAATTTGACATTCAAGAAACACATTTCCAGGAGGTACCTCAGCGTGCACGGTACAATTTGAAAGCAGCGTTTATTCCGCGAATCCGGGGTATTGTAGTACTCTTGGTAGCTAAGTAGACAGTGGCTATATGTATTCGTGAGTCCTTCCTAGATTTCTCAAATATTATTAATTTGATCACATAGCGCCTGAATACAAGTAATGTCTACAATGTCCTACCGCATCTTTGAAGCCGTGCCTATTAAACATTTGTCTCTATGTAGATGTCCGTTTGTGTTCATACATATATATATTCAAGTTTTTATACATCCGTGTAAGGACGTCTCTATTCCCAGCGGATTCCACGGTGAAAATCCTTAGAGACGGAAACATCCCCGAGAAAGAGAGAGAGAGGAACCGACCTCTCGATTCTTACTTCGATTTCGCATGAGACTCGCGTCGCGCGGTGCGGGTCGATCGGTTCGCCGCCACGTGTGTCGCGCTCGCACGCGCCTATGTACATAGATATAAATATCAGTATCTCTTGCTGTAGTAGCTAATTTACCCCCCGTACGTACCGATTATACCGTCACGTATCACACCTTTTCCCGCCGTAGAGCCTTCCTGCGTCCTTCGTTCCACGCGGGAATCCGGTAAATCGGAGGATAGCATGTATCTTGGTATATCTAATTACACTTGATTTCCGACGAGTGATACAAGTAGATAGACTTGATGCGTAGATCTGACATGGCTACCAATTACGGGAAGTAGACGTACATTAACGCGGGTGCGCCGCGACGAGCAGCGAGGAACGTCAAGAGAGGTGAGTGCGCCGACAGGGAATAGATCGTTACGTTCTTTCTCCCTTTCTTTGACATAATTTCTTGTCACCCCGCAGCGGGGTCCTCTCCACTCCCCTTCTTCCCTTCTCCTTTGCTCGATCGAAAAATCGATGAAACGCAATGTGCATCGCGCAATTATTTCGCCGCCGCGCTCGCGCGCTTTCGACAAGTCACGGAAGCCCACGTCGAATTCATTCGTCATGGTTTGCAGATGGTTCTTCATAACGGTAGCCACTGACGCATAATTCCCTATTAATAATTGATCCAGCAATTTGCCTGGTCTGAAATTATTCTCGCGGGGAGCACCCGGCTAATGTCTTATCGCGCGTATGTAACTTTCATTTTCCTATTTATCATGTTACGTTACGGCGTTAACATTCCGTAACAGAATTTTTACGGTATCTATTATCGTCGTTCGATCGATCCCTTCGCCCGCCACAACGATATCTTACCGATACCTTAAACCCACCGGAAGATCGTATATCGACCTTCGGGTATCAGCGTTGCCCGCTATTAGTAAATCGAACAAAGAAACCTGAGATATTATTGATCGAAAACTTTGATAATACATATCGGATAAAGGAGAGTCGTGAGAGGATGAAAATCGTATTGATTGCAACGGAGACAGACTTCTATGGAACTCATTAATGAGTAGTGGCGATGGAAACTTAATTACGGGAACTTCACTAGACCAAACTGGGGAGATCAAACCTTTCTACAACTGATTATGGAAACGTATGCGGTTGGAATTTAATCCCCGATATTATTAATCGTGGGATGGCCTAATATAGAAGAAAGCTGAATATCGAGATAAATTTGTCGAATTTTCTGCGTGAAGTAAAAGTTTGATAGGAATTTTTATTAGTAGATGAGTAGATAATTAGTAGTAATTAGAAATATTTCAAGTTGAAAAGGAGCGCGTTTCCAAGGAATAAAATAAAAAAATCATGTGATACAAATTAGAAAAAGTGTGAATAGAGAAACGTACGAAATCAAATGTTTTCATTGTTGGCAGATATTTAAAATTCAACGTAGATTCCAAATTTGAATTTCAATATTAGAAATTGCATGGATTTTTCCTTTACCTGAGTATCTAATTGAAAAATCATACAACGAGGTTCGATGTTCTTTGCCGACGCGTTTATCGTCTAATCTAATTATTAATTTTAAAAAATACGTCTATTTACATATATATATAATAATTCGAGACGCGTCGGAGTATTCATGCCTGTGATAGAACGCGAAATATCGATAAATATTCGTAGCTCGTCTTTTCGTGGCGGTCTTATTCTTGTCAATCACGACACCAACAAGTTATTACAGGAATTGTCATTTTTTTATCGTATCGTATTTATGATAATAAACGCGCCGAGAAAAAAGAGTGTGGTGCAAATGAACGGGTAGAAGTTGATTGATATATTACTTATAATCATATCATATACATATATGTATCTAATTGTAAGTCTGAATATATTATTTTGTGGTACCTTGTGCGCACTTGTTCGTGTGCATTACATGTTCATGCGCTAAGGGAGCTAGTCAATAGACGAATGCTTTTTGTATGTTTACTTCAAGTACAAATTGTACAATAGTATATATGATCTATCTGAATAGCCCTTCGAACGATATATTTTAGATTAGATGTTATTAATTCGCGAACATTAATATTGTCGCGTACGACATAAAGAGAACGACGAAATTTCCGTTGACATTAAAACGATGGAAAGTGAAGTAATTGTAATGATAGAATGTAATAGTGTAGTAGTCTCTTTGCTTGTGCGCGTGGTTGTTCCCATTGGCACATCGACTATCGTGACGAGCGTCAGTCGATAGAAACACGATAGAAATAACAGGAAAAATAACATAACGTTACATACAACATACAATGACTGGAGAGTGCAACATAAAGTTCGCTCGGTGAATCACGATCGCAGATAGTCGGTGTGTTAACTGCACAGATCACGACATATCGAACCCTGCGAGGTCTTGAGCTCTAAGTGATAATTTAATTCTCTAAGAGTGACCGTGCGAGATCGATACTTTTGCAAGTTTAGGCCAACTTGTAGCTGGCTGGATGATGACGGACTTTTTTCGAAATCGTAACAGCGTACGTCGCGAGGGGAGGATGTAAGTCACAAAAAAGACACCTACCCACCAGGTACCCCCTCCCAAGGAGACAGCATTTTACAGCATTTCGCGCGACGGAAGAGGAGAAGGGCCCAAGTGCAAAAGTACCTAAAGAGCATCTGTAAATTCGCCATCCTCGGAAGGTATTCACGGTAGCAACGAATCGACAATTGTTCCCTTCGCGGGATATCATTTTATATCATATATTAATTTTATTATTAATGATATTATCGCTATTATGTACATATATACATATACATATATTTTAATCAACATACGCAAACCGTCGTGTAAATCCCTCTATGCGTCTCCAAGATTCCTCTATTTGCATTCGAATTGCAAGGTACAATTATGATAAGATGAATTAAACGAAGAAGCTAATTGAATGGGAAATTCGGATGTGCTGAGCCAGAATGCGTCCAGCCGAAGCACCTCGATCACACTCTACGTCTCCCTTGTTCCTTTTTATTTATTTTATTTCTCGAAAAACGAGAATGGAAATGGTTAAAAATGAATGATGACCCCTCCCAAAGCTTTCCTCTCTTTTGATTTTCGACATTTTGACTTCTTTAATATTCCATCGTCGACGAAAGCAGATCTCTCGAGCTCCAGCCAAATAAATTCACACAGGAAGGACGACAGGCTTCTCAGGAAGGAATATATTCCATTAGGTTTGTACAATTCGAGCTGTCCGCTGCTGATATGCTGCAGAACGAACAGACGTGGAGGAGGTAATACGCGAGGGAGAATGCGGGGGGAAGGAGGGGAGATCAATATTGCGACCCCCAGGGGCACGCGTTACGTACGCCCGCGTCAACTGAAGTGCATCCCCTACCTCATTCTGTACCAAAAGCTGTTCCGGAAATTCCGTAACCTTTTTGTACGTACGCCGCTTCCCTTCTTAAAAAAGAAAATCGAAAAGTCCCGCACATTCAATTGTTCGTGTTACCTCCCCCCCTTCCCCTCCCGTGCAATTTTTCACAAAGAAACGATTGCGTATAGATTGAAAAATATCGGCGGCATACGGGGAAGATGGAATAAATTTCTACCCATGATTTTGCTGCACGAATGTCCTATATCTGCTCCAGTATATCCATCCCTTCAATTTTGAAATGGCCCCATAGTTCACCTATACTTGGACTAGATACTGCTGGGAGCAAGGATGCCTTAAATGTCACACCGAAGAAAATGTCTTCTCTACAGCATCGTTCAGATCTTTTCGAGCTTTCCGCCTAATGTATTCTCTTTCGACAGACTGACATCGTCGGCCTGACAAGTAACTCGGTCATTGAACGAATGAGACGTATCCCAAGTATTCTTGTACATTAGAATGTTCTACTATGAATGTTACATTTTTATTTACGCCTTCTTTTACATTTAACATTATTTCTGTAACGGCGGCAATCGACAAATAACGGCAAGAACATTTTATATAAAAAAAATCTAGCGAGACTTTGGAATTTGATGCTTTTAGCTATCATATATATGATAATATACATTGCATTATTATATTTGTTCGTAGAAATGGTTGGTTTATACACGAAACTCTGAATACTAAAAATAATATACCGATGTTATACCGATGGAATAATATGCGTCAATGATAATCGCAAGGAAAATTTGGACGGCTGTACTATGTGAAAGGCTCTGTAGCCGCGATCGTAAAGACTTCCAGGGGGAATTCTCTTCGCTATTATTCCATTCACGTTAGGTCTTAGAAGGCATGAGAAACATTACCTATGCAGAGAATATTATCTATACATTTATGGATGAAATTTATCAACACAGTTGCAAATACCGTAGCCAACAATAACAACGGGGGTAGTTCTTGTATAAAGAGAATACTCTTTGCATAAAAAGTGAAATGCGCGCATCGTGTTAACAGCAGAAGAAATAATTTCTCTATCTGAATAATAAAAAATTAATTTCTTCATCATTTCTTTCAATCTTTTTCTTTTTAATGTCTCGTTAAATTTTTAATCATAATAAACAGTTGAAAATTTCTAAATTGAAATATTTGTCTCGGATTTACAGAATATGCGAAAATCAATTTGGTCATATATAATGTAAGAAGACGATTAGAATTTTCTTCCTAGGTTTTCCCGAAGTTAATGAACAACGGCCGTTACTTGTTGATGCCCGTGAAGGCATGCTCCACCTCACTTCTGAGGGCAACGAAGACGACGACCCTGTATCCACATAAGTCCGAAAAGCTTGCCGAGGATTTCTTTATCATTTTACCACGGCGAAATATTCAATATAGCCGGCTGCATTATGTAGCGAACTCCTCCGGACAGGGTGCTTGAGCGAGGAAAAGGAGGAGAAGAACGTTGGCGGGTGGTAAAGAAAGAAGGTAAGACGGATAGGAAAAAGTTGAAACGAGTAGAAAAAGGGAAGGAAGTATGTCGCGGACCGGTTCTGCATGCCAACTACTTCCACGAGGCACCCTGGCTAGACTACGCCGGTGGTACCGCGAGCATCGCTCGATCTTACCTAGGAAAGTAAGGCACACGGATGTAACCGGAATTGCTCGCAGATCTGACTGTTATATTTTTCATTTATCATTAATATACGTACAAATTTGTCGGTTTTTAACATCTTTTTCGAATCGACGTGGCGTTGACTCTTTATAATTATATCATCGGATTATATAAATGCGCGTCTTTTTCTCGATAGAACGATGACGCTCAACGCACAGTACTCTGTCCGTCAAATGCATATTCGAGAATGAAATGTATAAAAAATGAAGTATTTGATGGTTGAAAAATAATTTCTCCGATTCCACATAGTACAGCTATATCGAATTTCACTATTCGAAACAATTGTCAAATAAAGATATCACTTTGTATTATATCTGTGTCTATTTTTATAAAAGAAAAAGCTTTATTGTTGCTATTCTTGATCGGAAGAGCCCAGACTATTCAGCCATTGTGTGCCAGAAGCGGAAATGGGAGTGTTAGTTACATATCGAATTAATTCGTGAAAATTTTACCACGAGACCACCTACGAAATTCTCCACGTTAATACTTAAGGAACACGAGAAAAAGGGATTCGGCCTCTCCCGTGAGAATTCTGGACGTTGCTTCGCGCCGCCGGAACGTATCTCAGGAAATATATGGGTCTCGTACAGACCATCTCGGGCGAGTGGTTGCCGAGGGTGGCTGGGACGCGAGAAGAGGCTTGATAGCGCAGGTCTGTCAGAAAACTGTGCCTACGTGTAGGCCAACCACGAGACCGTCGATCCCGCGGAGTAGTAAAGCCTTCGAGATAAAAATTTAACACACAGGGAAAACAGTTTTGCGAGCGGACAATATACGTACGCGATTAAATTCTGCCGATAGTAAATCCAATTATTCCTATCCTCCCAAAAAAAATTCAAAGGTGAATATTTTATTAATTTTCGTCGCGCGAATGCATTTCATGATTAACAACATGGAATCAATAACAAGATGAGACATTAACGTGAGTAACATATAAAAATGTTAATACTGCCGACGTAATTGACGATATTAATATTTTATGTAATATTCAATTTTTTGAAAAATTTTTGGAAAATTAAAATAAAAAAGCGCATAAAATATATTTGTAAATGTACAATTTCGGCTTTTTAAAACGTAATTATTTATTTGTACGTTCCTAACATTTAATATTCTGCAAATGTTTTTTTAATGCGCGTTGATGCAGATGGCACATTGAGGAAAAAGAAAAAAAAAGAGCAGTTTTCCCTTTAATATTAACTTATATTCGATTAAATATTTAATGTTTCCCCCAAATTAATGATTGATCAACGTGAGTCGCGTTAATGTGACTCACCTCCCAAGTTTTCTTCAGACCTTCGACCGTAAATATCTTGCGTTTCGAGGGTCTGTAGCCAAATAATTTTATCAATCCCGAACGGAGGAGCATTTTTTCTGTAAAAAAGATTTGAATAAAGCAAACGTATGAAAACGTAGACAGAGGTAATTTATTGAAAATACCCGCATAAATATTAAAAAAGATTGAGTGTGATATACATATATTAGCATTGTTTCGAATTCAGTTTTCAGCATTGTTACAAGAGCAAAATGTAATTTTTAGTTGCGTAAGCATCATTCGATCAAATATTTGCATTGAATCACTCAGTCGGTTTTACGTTGAAAAAACTAAAAGATTTCATTGTATTGTCGCACACGTGATTCGTGACATAAAGTGATGAAGGGAAGAAATATGATCTCTACTTACTCAAAATGATTGTAATGTCACGCTCGCGACGACGTAGGAGAAAAAATTTCGATAGATTGCTATATACAAATCGAAATGTGTGCGAATGTTGACAAAATATATCGAATATGTGCCACGTCAGAAAATTGCGTACTCCTCTTTGTTTATCGTGCCTCTTCTGTCGAAAAGTTACATCCTTTTGGCTGTGTTCAGCAGAAAAAGCTGCTTTGCAACTGTTGTAAAATTCATTGGTATATACTCTTAGATTTTACCAAGTTCAAGAGCATACGCCAATCAGATTCACAATTTTTGCAACAGTTGCAAAGCAGCTTTTTTCTGCTGAGCGCAACCAATGTCTATTTCCATCAATGTAAATTAACTTCAATCTCGGTTTAACTTACCTTTTTTATCTTTTTTTAATTTTTAAAAATTCACATCAGTAGAAATGAACATGACTCGCACATGTTCACGTACACACGTGTATTTTGCATGCTCGCGATAAAACTGCCAACGTAGAGTTGATACTTGTCCAACTTCGTCTGTACACATGAGCCCATTCCTTCCTAACATTTATCTCACCGGTTTTTCTAATATTTTTTTATCAAGGTTATCAACATGTAGAAAAAAAACCAATAGAAACAACCGTGTTACCCGATATTTTTTCAAAACATGTGGAAAAAGTGTCACTCAAATATTACTTTTTTTTAAAATTAGAATGTAGAGAATAATAGAAATATATATTTTTTTTCAATTTTAAGTAATGAAGAATCTCAGAGTTAAATATGAAAACTTATAAGATTCATAATAAATACATAGCAATCCTGCGAGATATTTAATACATCATGGTTTAAAAATATTAGATAAAATAAGAAAACGCTTTTTTAGTGGCCTGAAAATCCTTAAATTTGAATAAACGTCTGTAAAATGTTTCATAAATTCGTGATCCTCAATAACTTAATTATAAACTTTCCAATATAATACTTAATACTTAATAAAATTTTCATTAATCTCAATAACATTTTTTTAAGAATTGAAAGTTCTGATGATATATTTAATTCTGAACAAATTATCAACTTTTCCAACATGTTTTATGCCACAATTATAACATAATAAAGTATATTAATATATGTATAGTTCTTATATTAAAATATTGATCTTAAACAACTCAAAATTGTAACGTGACAAAGTATTGTGAAAATATAAAAAAAATAATTGACAATGTTAGATAATGCTATTGCGACTTGCGTGTCCACAAATGAAATACATATGTATATAGATGTCCATTAATAATTAATTCTAAAACGAAAAAGGACGTACGTATATTGCGAGCATTTCGAGCGTCGTTTCGCGGTCGACTCGCCGGTATTTATTGGAGTATTCGAATCGAAGTACAGCCCATAAATAGCGACCCCGATACCTGGTTAGATACTCGGATATCCTGGGTAGATTTATGAAAAACATAACATCACGCGAGAATTTTCTCTCGCGAATATTCTTGGGAATAAACCACGCTTCGATCGTGAAAGCATCCGTTTCCGCGGCCGCGTTTCCCCTCGTTCGAAAAGGAAAAATGTCTCGTTTTGAGCCGCGTAAAATTAACGTGGCATTACCAACTGGATTTTTTTACGTAATTGCGAAGGAGTCTGCTGACAACGACGACGACGGCGGCGGCAGCGGCGGCGAGGAAAATTATTCAGGGATGCGCAAGGACAAAAACAAACGTCGCGATGGGGAAGAGAGCTATTAAAATATGCAAGAACAACGGGAACGTGACTGCCGACGAGCGAGCACGTATGTTTGCTCTCCTCAGGAATTTTTTTTCCCCCCTTCGAACGTACATACGTTGCGAATTCATGCCGTTCTACCAACTACCACGTTCCATTAAATTAGAAAGCAAGTGCCATTGTTCTGAAATTTTATCAAGCGCCACAAACCGCTCAGAATTTTAATTCGATTAAGGTAATGTCTCGTCATCGTGTTCAAGTCCAAGTTTTCAACGTCTTCTGCAAAAATAGAATTCGTTAAATTTTTCTATTAGAAGGGATATCCTCAACGAGACGGTTATGTTCCTTTTTATGATTGAAAGTTAAGCGAAGCAACGTCAACGCACATTACGAATTCATGCCGTTCCACCAACTACCACAAACTTCCATTAAATTAGAAAGAAAGCGCCATCCTGATCCTTAAATTTTGTCGTCAATGTCGCAAGGCCTCAAACTTGAAATTTAATAATTGCCATGCACCGTTGTGTGTTGCAAAACCATGTAAGGTTATCTCGAGTGCGTAAAGTAGCCTGGAAAAAAAAAAATGAAATTCATTCAATGCCGATTTAAAAAAATATACTTGACGAGACATTACTTCTCCTTTTACAATCAGTTCCAAAGTTGAGCGAAATCTTCGACGCGCATTTTATACGAAAATATAAATTATAATTCGCATTTGCAAAATCCGCGGGACTTACACAACAAAATACAGCAACGTAATAACAAAGACATCGGCATTTCACGGTTTTACGTAAACACTTTGTTATTATTAAACATAAAAAGAATTTATTGCTTCCAAGACACGCTGACGCGCAATCGAGCGCGTATAATTCAATGCGCTTCGATACATAATTAAATGTGACCTCAAATCGATACGGATTACATATACATATATACATACATAATATTCCATCGAATCCGGAAACCTTAACGAAATAACCAATACATGTAGATTACTTAAGCGGAGTATATATACATACTTTCGGTTGTCGATTACGCCCGATTGTTAGAAATCGAGAAGAATGCATTTGGCGTAATTAAATTTGACTGTAAGTCCTTTCGTGACGCGACGATGACGGAGGCGGGACGTCCGCGAGTGACGGACGGTCGGAGGGGGGACGATGCGGCCGCGGCGCGGCGCGGCGACGCGACATGCGACACGGTTTGACGTATGGCGCACACGTGCGCGCGGTGGAACACGCACGTAACCGTGTGTTTTCACGTGGCTTCGCCTTCCCGCGCCAGTTAACCGCACCGCAGACTCGCCGCGAACGACGAAAGAGTCGGCTGTCACGTGCGAGCGCTCGAGCTCGGGGTGACAGGCACTGACAGCGTCAGCTCGACAGCGGAATCTCGGGCAAGTGGAGGCGCGGAGTCGCGACGGAATCGCGCGGTGTGCGGTTTCGGCGCTGCGTTGCGGGGCGGCGACGGGCGACGGTGACGGTGGCGGTAGTCATAGTGGCAGCGGTAGTGGTGGTGAGTACGCGATTTCGGGGAAACTAATGTCGCGCGACGTCGAGAGGAGGGAGAGACCACCGAGGAGCCGAGCAAGGCCGGGGAGAAGGTGAAACCGGTGAAAGTGAGTCTCCGTCTCCGTCTCCGTCGCGGCCGTGGCGGCGGACGGTGCATAACCTAAAAATAAAGTATATATATATATCTCTCTTGTTCCCACTCGCGCTCGCTCCTTACGTCTGCGTCCGCTCTGCTGCGCGCGTGGTCTCGCGCGCGCAGTACGTGTCGTGCGGTGAGGTGGATCGTCGTAACGCCCGTAATCCTCTCCGCACGCTCCGCGGTACGCTCGTCGTCGTACGCCTCTGCTCTAGGAGACGCGTCCGCGTCGACATGACCGCGCCGGGACGGTCGCCAAGGTGCTCGCTGTGGGACGAATGACTTCGCGGAAAGCCCGCCGGCAACGTATGGAGAATATGGATACCATGGCCAATGAGTCGATGGGGGACCAGGCTGTTCCCGACAGCACGGTGCCGCGAAAGTCCTGGTCCGAGCTCCGCGCCGTCGTCAGCGATCTCAGGAGGAAGCTGTCCGGGGTGTCGGCCGGATCCGTGCCGAGTTCCATAACTTTCCGCTCGCTTCCGGACGGCCGGTGAGAATAAACAGCGTGCACGTTTCGCGATACCTTCGCCGATCGTTTTTGCATCGTGCTTAATGCGTCGTCCTACTTCCCTTTTGCAGGATTAGAATTTATTTCCTAAGCACCCCAAGCAACGGCTGGGAGACAACTCTTCTCTATGTGGACATTGCGCACGCGGATCACGCCAACGGCTACCGACTGCACTGGCAGCCTGTCATAGAGGCGAATTTTCAGAGGTAAACTTCGCGCTGTATAGACTGCGCTCTTGTGTTATCTGAGAGAGAGGAGCAACTAGGTCTGTCACGTGATAATTTTAGCGTGTCAAGCATCAACAGACTGTCCAAGGAGGAACAACTGTTGTGGGAAAGGAAAAGACTCGCTACGTGGGGTATAACCAGTTACGAGATCCATGCGGAAAGTGGGAAATTAGTCTTTCCAGCTGCCAGTAGCCTGTATCAGTGTGTGGATACTGGATTTATGGTAATTCCAGAATATCATTGTGAGTTAATCAAGATGACGGTTTTAATCTATGCGCTTTCCCATCCAGCCTGGACCTCTCTTTCCGTCGGAAATCAGAATGTCGACGATCGGGGCGAAGCTGTGTCCTCAGATCTGTCCCTGGAATAATGCCTTGATCGCTCACACATGCTCAGGGGATATATACTTGTCTCACAGTATCACTGGCTCCTCGGTTCGATTGACTCACGCCAGGAAAGGAGGCAGAAGTCTCGCGGACGATCCGCTCACTGCCGGTACTCCTTCTTACGTCATGCAGGAAGAATTTACAAGGTTGATCCATTTATTGTTGGATACTCGCATACTAAAAGCGTAAAAATTAAGAAATTCGTTCTGCCAATCGCAGGTATATCGGCTACTGGTGGCAACCAAAGTCCATGTTTGACGGAATCTATAGGATAGTATACGAGGAAGTGGACGAGAGTGATGTCAAAATATATTGCTTCCCCTCTTCCAATTCCGACGAGGTGGACGAATTTAGATTCCCTCGAGCCGGTATGCCAAATGCTAGAAGTAACTTGAAAATGGTGCAGTTCCGTCTGACTGAGTCATTGCACATCGTCGACATCGAAATCTTGGAGCTGCAATATCCACTTCACATCATGTTTCCGTGGATGGAATACATGGTGAGAGTCGGATGGACTCCGGACGCTCAATAGTAAGTTTGAGATGGAATTTAAACGAGATCTTGCATTGACACGAGAATGATGATGATATTACTTTGTTAAAATGTAGCGTTTGGGTGCAATTGCTGGACAGAAAGCAGCAAAGACTCGAATTGGTCCTCCTATCGATAGACAACTTTTGCGAGCCCCCACCGAATACGTACAATACGGAAAACCATTTCACACCTACGTCAGCGAGCGTGCAAGTGATATACTCCGAGCAGAGCCCGATTTGGATTAACGTGAACGATCTGTTATACTTTTTAAAGTCTGACGACGCGAACCAAGTCAAATTCATTTGGGGAAGTGAAGAATCCGAATTCCGACATTTGTATCTTATAACATCTAGTATTGCAGGTTTATGATGAGATCACTATAAATATCTCACTAGTGATTTCGTTTTCTTTTTTTTAACATGTATCTTTAACATAGGATTGAGTAATGGAGTGGAAGAACCTTTGGATAGAATGGACAGTACATTTTTACGGCCACGTATCACTTCCAAGATCGCTCTGACGCAGGGCGATTGGGAAGTGTTGGGCAAAAAGATATGGATTGACGAAGTTAATTCCATCGTCTACTTTTGCGGGTTGCGAGAAGGGCCGCTGGAGCAGCATGTTTACGCAGTTTCGCTGCGACGGCCGTTAGAAATACGATTGCTGACACGGCCTGGCTATAGTTACAACAGTATATATTTCAACAAAGAGTGCACGATGTTGGTCACTGTTTATAGTTCCATTAAAACATTGCCTACTTGTCAAGTACGTTCCATATATTTGATATAAGACACATGTCTAATACTATTTCATTTTACTCAATCAGTAATTTGTCATGTCAATATATTTTACAGGTATTTAAAATATCACAAACTGATTGGACAGTGGAGAGTATATCGCTCACACCTGTGGGCTATCTCCTAGAACCGTCAGCGCCCGAATCTGAACCATTCGCGCCGGAGATCTTCACGCATAAAATCAAGTCTGGGGATACAGTCTACTCGATGATATTTAAGCCTCATAATTTCCAACCAGGAGTCAAATATCCCACGATATTGAACGTTTACGGAGGACCCGAAGTACAACTTGTATCAAACACATTTAAAGTAGGTGTACTCCTTAAAAAAAAAAAACGTACGGAAGCACCATGTCGCTGTAAAGGGAAAAAAACTATTATTTAATCCTCTGCAGGGTTTAAGACATTTACGAATGCACATGTTAGCTGCTCAAGGCTATTGCGTAGTTTTAATAGACTCTCGCGGATCGCAACATAGAGGTCTAGTATTTGAGAGTCATTTACGACATAGGATGGGAACGGTAGAGCTGAACGATCAAGTTGAAATATTAAAATGGCTTACGGAGACAACCGGATACATTGATCTAAATCGAGTGGCTCTTCACGGCTGGTCTTATGGCGGATACTTAAGTCTAATGGGTTTGATACAGTATCCCGACGTATTCAAGGTGCGTACGGATTAATGCTTACCGCACATAACATTTTCTTCAAGTTTAAAGTTCCTTTAAAAGGAATGTTTCCGTTGCAATTCACAGCTGGCCATTGCTGGTGCTCCGGTTACCTCATGGAACTTTTACGATACCGGATATACCGAGCGATATATGGATCTGCCACAAAATAATCCTCATGGTTATATGGCTGGATCGGTGCTAACATATGTAAACAAGTTTCCCGACGAAGAAAACCGTTTGTTGATTATTCACGGTCTCATAGACGAAAATGTACATTTCTACCACACTAGCCAGTTAATCAACTCTCTTGTGAAAATCGGTAAACCGTATCAGCTGCAAGTTTATCCTAACGAGAGGCATAGTCTGAGAAGTCTGGATGCCAGCAAACATTACGAGACGACCCTGTTATCATTCTTGCAGAATCATTTATGAAACGACGTTCTCTTTTCTTGTATTTTCGTTTTTTTTCTTTTACAGTGTTAGTTGGATAACAACCGTTCCTTCAAGCAAAATTTTGCGAGTTTAAGTAACTGCCATTAATTTATGTACACACTTAAATATAAAAGTTAAACGAAGAAGTACTGTCAGATGGTCAGATATGTGTACTGGTTTCTGTATAAAAGTGTGCCTCTACAAGGCAGTTTTAAGATAGTATTACATTTCTAATGTAGAATATCTGCAACAGCACAGTGTGAATATGATGTGTAATTAATTACCAGGACGAACTTGTAGCAAGGAATTTATAACGTACAGAAAAAAAAAACAGATGTATGCTGGATACGAATTTTCAAGACGCCGTTGTCAAGATGCCACAAAACGCATAAGTTTATTTAAAGTTTTCTTAATCAGCTATTGTCAAAGCTTACGATCGTGATAATATTGATTAATCGTGATTACATTCTAAGAGAATGGACAATACTCAATTTACTGACAATAGTTAATCAGGAAGACTACTCTCCGTTTCCGTTTCGCGATCGTTCGCAATACATGTTGAACCGTTAGACATTAACATACCACATGTGACTATGTACATACATGATACGTGAACGTGACACATGTATCCTTCTTATCTTTCTACGAAATGAAAATCCGCGTTTCAGCGAGAAAAGTATTTGCGTTCTTCAATGTTGTGAAATAATTGTATATCCGATGGATAATTATTTGTCAATAAACAAATTCATTATTTTATATTTTTTTTAATTATTACTATAAGCAGTAATTGTAACAATATTGCGTGCACGCAGTAATTGCGTCACATTCAAAACAAAGCTCACAATTGGAAAAACTCGGTAGAATATTCGGAAACTACCCACACAACAAAATGTCTAAAAAAAATGTCTAAGATTGGGTCATAAAACATCTTAAAGTCATCTTTAAGACATCTTTTAGAAATATGACCCGATTTTAGACATTTAGTTGTCCGAGTTATTGAAGAAAAAACACCCATATTTGAGAATTAAATTTAGAGTTTAATTATACTGTTGGTATGAAATTTTGATCAGACGTAAATCTAACTGATCTGATTGATTTACGTATTATTAGTTTTACGGTTCAAATACTTATAGAGATAGTTTATTCTCTTTTCCAGTTGTTTCCATTTGGTGGGTCTAGCAATTGGAAATATACCCTTTGCCCATATTTTTCTCTTTCTCAACAAGACTTGGTATTCATTGCCGCTGACACCTCTCAACCACGAGGGTACATTGTAAAGAATATTCGTGGGATGTAGATTGTCCGAACCTAATATATCGATGTAGTCATTCTGGCCAAACACTGCCTTCTTCTCGGACCAAGCATCCACTGGCCGATAGACCGGCAACGAACGTATTCGCTTGGCATTTTTACCGTCACGTGGTAGAAGGCCCGTCATATCTATAGGATCCTCATATCCATATCGTCGTATCAACGGGCCTTTCGCTATCTTATCCGCATGATAGCGAAATCGCACTGGTGTCACCTGCGGGCTCCATGTGCTTACAACAGCACGGACAGAATTTACGATCCACGACATGACGTCTGGAAAGAAAATTAAATTCATATCGAAAGAATTATGATAAATCTCTAAAGGATACTTTTTTCTTAATTTATCCATCATCCACATGTTTCTAAAATTTTGACATTTAAATTCGAGACACCCGAGTAGTTTATGTATTGTAGAACTGTATACACACATACTATCTGACGGTCCGTAAAAACAATTTTTTTCAACCATGATAAATAAGATAAGATAGAGAAAAATCTAAAAATTTTAATCCGATTTACAATTAACTTATTTTTTTGTGTCTTTAACGTGCCACCAGCCCAGCTTTCGCTATATACGGCTATAGAACACAATTTACAATTAACTTAACTTAATCTAACCTAACTTTTTCGCGATTAATTTTTTCATGCGGTGTGATACCTGTGCTTTGGATCATTAATGAAAGGTTGATGAAATTTACCTATTTCCAAATATTAGACGTGTCAGAAATCGTGATTTATGTCAGCATTCGTTCCATATAAATCTAATCTCCAATATGATTTTCCAATAGAGAAGATTGGAGTACGTATCAGCTGATTAAGAGCACGCGCACAGTTAAATGCACTTGCATGTTACAAATGACATTCATCATGGACAAAAAGTCTGATCCACGTGACGCTCCAAATGGCAAATGCTTCGCGAATTATTTGTATGTACATACGTATATACATATAAAGCGGATTGTAGAACCTAAATATAGCTGAAGGTGCCTCGCGCGCTCCTTCAAGGAAGGATATTTCGAGCGATCGTTTGCAAGTCCCGTTTGTACCTACGGCCAATATCCAATAGAGAAACGTCCTTCCTAGGAACTTTTGTCGTCGACATTTTAATACTCGAATCAAAAATGTCATTGGATCTGGACACACATGTGAATCCTCCGTTACTTTGCTTTCCTTCATTGCGCGCGCGATTGCCCCCGTCCCGTAGGAGAAGATTCAATTTGTTTCGTTAGCAAGCCTGTTGACATTGCCCGTTACTACCGTGTGGTTAGGTTAGGATCCAGTGTATATGTGATGCTTTGTTTCCGTTGTTACACAAGAATTGGATGGGAAAAGTGCTCAACTTGCGATTGAAGAAGAACGGGGGATCCTGTAGCTACGTCGAGCCTTTGTCGAATGTATGTTAAATCTCGACATGACACGACATTAGAAAAATTACAAAACATGAAGATGAACGATCATAGATACATTCGTCGTACGCGTAGCGCTTAAACGTAATGAAAATGACGTATCCCGGATTAGTATTACTCGTCGGAGTCGGGGTTGGAATAGCGACTTTTCTCTATTATGTGTTCACCGAAAATAATCGCACGGATGGACAGCTGTCGTATTCGAGAAACAGGAGATCGTCCGAAGACCACTACGAAGACCGCTCTTGGTCGACGTCGTCGCATTCGACTGAAAAGTATTCATCTTGATATACGTATACATAAGTATCGATATCTGCGCACCTTAATGATATCCTTTGATTTTCTCTTTTTTGATTTTACTTTCCATTTTCCCTTAAAAATTCTGCTTTTCAAAAATTACCTTCAACACGCTGAATAAACATCGCGATTGTTTTCCCCCTTTTTTAAGATGTTGGATATAGATGCAAGGCTCTACAAGAGAACTTGTTTACTTTCAGTGCACTATTAAATAGAAGAAGTTCATCAAACTCTTCGAAAAGTAAAGAAAGAAGAGACCTCGCGACAAGTAAAGACGACATAAACAATTGTTCAATCTGCCAATATGCGTTAGTTGATTCGGATGTAATACAATTGCGTCCTTGTAGACATAACTTTCACAAGGATTGCATTAATGAATTGACAAGATATGATCCTGGGGTAAAATCTGCAAACGTACTACCTAGCTACACAAACTCTTTGGAATCGTGCATACAAATTTATGATTTACTTGTTTATGTTGCAGGCCCTTTGTCCTAATTGCAGAAGAAAATTTAGATCCGCGATATAAATACGTCGTATATATGCAATAGGTTTTCAATCATTTTGTACAGTTTTCTGCAAATACCGTCGTTACTGTTGATCGTTTCAATAATTTATCATAATTTAAATATTTACGATACGTTCAAAGTACGATACGAGAGCGGCACAATCTTTTTACACTAGATATCTAATATATGTATATGTCGTATATAGTCGAAATCACACTATGCGAAATTATATTATAATATATCCCAGATAGCACAAGATCTCTAAAACATGTCCTATGGACATTCCTAAAACATAGAGACGTTCTCAGAATATTCTTGAGATATCTTTAGAAGATTTGTGCTATCTGGAGTTATACACATATATATATATGTATATTTCCAAAATTTTTAGCTTTTGATGATCATCATGCGCTTTGCAGAAAAGTAGAAAAGAAATGTTTTGTTTAAATTACGCTTATAAAGTTACATATAGATACTTTGAGGCTATTATTCTAAATTTTTTCTCCAACTGATTACGTAGTATCTGTCTGTCGTAAGAGAAATGCTATAATACAATTTACAACAATAGAAACATACAAATCCAGAAGCGGCGTATCGGCGTATAAAGAAGAGATTTACGATTGCAAAGTACCGAATACTTTCTATCAAACAAATATCCACGTATAACTTTCTCTCCTTTTATTATCGATCAAATCAAATGATCTCGCTTTGTTACGCTAGATTCACTATTTATATTAAAAAACAAATTATCTATCTATCTATCTATCTATCTTCATCTCTCTTTAGCACCGATCAGAAAAATGTAGAAATTTCAGTTAAATTTACTTAGGAGTCAAGAAATTGTATCTATCAAATGGTACTAAAACTACTGAAGTAGGTGGCCATGCTATATATACATATGTAAGAAATTAGTATTGCTCATTTATATAACAAAGCACGTAGCAAGAGAGAGATTAGGTATATATATATATATATAATATATATATACGATTACACGGATCCACACACAGGATTATTGTACGACGATATCTGACGATTGTATTGAATCAATAATCAATATAGGTAATGTTGCGCTACAGTCGATCCGCTTTCCCTTTCGTTAATCATAAATGAGTTTGAAATTAGTAGTTTCGTAACGTAAGACGGGGCAAACCCTGCCCCCCTGATTTGGATTCCCCGATGCGGATCCCGCAAGGCGAGCACGTATGTTATGTACATACATGCGACGGCGAAGGTGCGTGTTTGTCTAGTGAGTGGCGTGGAAAGCGAGAGAGGTAGTCGCGCGCGCTTTGCTCAGTAATCCGGGAAGCGTTTCCGTTCGCTCGCCGATGCCGACGAGAATCTCCGGCTCCGGCTCTTTCGTCGCTGTCTTTCGCACGTAGCGTAGCCGGTACGGCACGACGGCGCGACGGCGAAAAGTGAGAAAAATGGTGAGCTAAAAGGACGCGGATCGGTGACGATCGATCGCGTTCCTCGCATCAAAATGTACCGATGGGACGAACATGACAGGATTATTCTTCGTTATACTTGTCGTAACTCACGCGGTCGCAGGATCGCGGCTATCCGCGGCCAATGAGAAACAAGGTATGTACCTATCTCATTATACATCGATTTTAACTGCGAGTAGATAGTTGAACCAACATTTAATAACCGTCCTCTCTTTCTCTCTCTTTTTTTTTCAATGCGCGACTACGAGACGCGACGGGAGATTTTACATCTCTGCGCCATGTGGTTTATATATACATGCGGTTTGCTTCAAATTCCGATCAACTGACTGAACTGACTGAACTACGAAACGAATCTCGTGATTTAATATGTAAAATATATTGGTCGATTCTTAATCGATTTAACGAGGAATGACCGAATGTCACTCTAGACGATAATTGTTATGTAAAACTGCGCTTGTAATTGTAAGAAAACTCGGAAGGAGAAAGTTGTGCTGTTTATCGAGTTTATACGAGCAGCGGCATGCAATAAAAATAAAAATAAAATTGATGTTTATTCACATTTGTTCGATATCGCGTGTTACCCCTTTTTCTTCTAGATGATATCAAAAATTTACTTGACCCAAGACAACGATCGCGGTACTTACAATCCATAAAGTATCATATCATATCATATACAAACCGATCACGTATGATCGTCGCGCGCGTGGAAAAGACAATGGGATACTTAGTGCAATACGAAACTAGAAAGTCGTTTTTATTCGTATCGGCTGTTAATGAATCTTGTCCAATAAATTAAAATCATCACGATAGCGATAGCGAAACAATAGGTATAAGATTTACGCTTGCAAAAGTAGCGTCGCGTTGAAAACTCCTGTTCCTCTTCCGCAAAACGCGCGCGCGTATATGCATTCCGCGTGTGCGAATATACGCGCGCGCGTGCAGGCTGCAGGGCTAAATATCGGTCGTCCCATTTCTGGACCGGTTCCACGCGCGATCGTCGAAAGAAGCAAAGCGAGTTGAAGCGGATTGAAACGAGTTGCGCGTTAATTTTCGATTTTGCCCGTGCTTGGTCTTCTCTAAAGGGGCTAACGACTCGGCACGGCACGTCCCTCGTTCGCGGGACGAGGAAAAAACGTGGCGTCGATCGCATTGAATTCAACATGACGCGCTAATAATGATCTCTTGTATCTTATTATGTTGGATGGACGCTCGAGAGAGCGATCGGTCGAACGTCAACGTACGTTCCTCACAACGTGGGTTCCCGCAATAATATTCGTACGGCGAAAAACGCCAGGCGCGCAGGCAACAGCAAGTGCGAAGCGCAGAAAACGCGACGAGACACCCGCCGAGTTTGTTTCACCTTGTTAGAGCCGCATAATGGGGTTACGAGAATCTTGCGTTGACCTACGTGCCCGTTTCTCGCGATACAGCTCATACGGCGCGTCAACAGGCATGCACTTGAACTCTGAGAGATGCGCTCGATCTCGTGTACATACTATACCTACATACGTGTGCCGTTGCCGCGTGCCAGTCTCTCTCTCTCTCTCTCTCACAATCAGACGCATTCTATTTGTTTTCAATTTATTGTAAGCTCATCTTGCCTTCTCTCATTTACCGATCTTATTGTTAGTGACTAGATTGATACGAGATTGGGCACCTTTAGTATGGCTCGCGCCCGGAGAGCGATTTTTGCCTCTCGGTGTAACCGAGTTCCTCGCGAACGTACAGTCGGACCAGTATTATCTTCGCACTAGAATAGACGTAGGTAAATACTTTGAAATTATTACGACTTTATTATAGTATAATATAATATATAATATAATATAATATACTATATATAATAATATAATATAATATATACTATAATATAATATATTATACTAAATATTATACTATAACGAGAGAGAGATTATATGTATCAATGTCTACATATAGGATAATTGTACGTTCACATATACTACAGTACATGTATGTATATAGTTTACTGTATACCGTGGAAGAGCGCTGGGTGTTGACGCTTCAAATTTTGGCAGAGTCCTTACTAAAGAATCGATCGTCCTTCTTGTACGGTCGAAAGCCAGCTGGAACCGTGCCCGTCTACGCTCTCGTGAAAAATTGCGCGTCCAGAGACGCGCGACTACGCGCAGCAAGAACGAACGAAAAGCCGATGCTGAAGGAGGTACGGAACGTTTTCACGCTGCAGGATCCAGGACTCTTGGCTCAACGACAGACTGATAGCACCAATAATTTAAAAACGCAAATTTTATCGCGAGAACAAGTGCGGCAGGTAAAACGCGAATAACAAGTACTATCCTCGACTCTTTGTAATTTTTACAAATTTTAAATATTGAATTTTGTCAATTTTATACATTTTCATTTGCTACCATCTGTTCCTATTAAGAATCCCAAAAGACAACGACTGTATGTATGTATATATGTACTGAAATTCAAATAAACTCTCTCGTTTCTCTCGTTTGACGAGAAACTAATTTCAGGCGGCAACAGTGTCGCGATTCGAAAAGGTCAGAGAAGAGAATGGATGTCAAAAAATACACTTTCACGTGACCTATTGGATGTTCTATCCGTTTAGCGAGGGAAAAACGATCTGCGTATTGGATCTTGGATTTTTTGGCAGCTGGCCGATACCTACCGTAGGTGGGGTGTGTATAGGTACGCTTAAAGAATATGGCAGCCACATCGGAGATTGGGAACATATGAGTCTTTATTTCAAGGTAAATTGCCTTTAGCTTTAAAAATTCCTCAAGGTAGAGAAATTTTTCTTTTTTTTTGTTGTTACCCGTTTTGTTCATCCCACCCTCGCCTAAAATCCATATCAAAATACGGTGTCGTCGTTTAGGATAACAAGTATCCTCTGGCAATGTACGTATCGGCACACGATGCCGGGGCATTTTATCAATACGATCCGCGAAACGGCACTTTCATCTACGAGAGTCAGGAAACGAGAAAAGGTCTCTTCCAGAAGCCAACATTTCCCGAAAAGGTTTATACCGCTGGTGACTCGCATCCCATATTATTTAGCGCACGCGGCTCTCACGGGCTCTGGACAGCTCCGGGGAAGCACAACGTTGTCCGTGTACCTCGTCTGTACGACGAGAGTGGATTCGGAACCGCTTGGCCGACGTGGAAGAGATTGGAGTTGCTTTTGGAAGAAGATAACGAGCCTTTACCCGGCTGGATGACTTTCAAAGGCAAATGGGGCAATCCCAGCAGCAATTGTCATCCACTAGCGAAACTAGGTTTTAACATTTGCGAATTTGTAGACGGCCCAACCGGGATTCCTATGAAAAAATACAATTTTCGATGTTGAGACCTACTATCGTTAACCCTGCGTTAGTTGCGTTGCACGCGAACACGTTTAGTCGCAAATTTAGCCGCGTGCTTTACATCCTCTGTACATCGGTTTCATTTTTATGCATATTATAGAATTTTTATATTGTATTAAAATAACTTATGAAACATGTTTACTGGACTTTATATCTTTATGCATGTCATCACTTCCTAGAATAGCTCGCGCACACGCCGCCTACATTGCGTGGTCTACAATTGTAGACTGCGCGACTAACGTAGGGTTAAAGTCGGTTAGGTAAGAAAATTAATGTCTGTTTCTATCAATGCAAATTAACTTTAATCTCAATTGAACTTACCTTTTAGCTTTTTCTAATTCCAAGAATTGGAACAAGATACAAGGTAAGTTAAACCGAGATAAAGATCTACATTGATAGAAATGGACATAAAAACGCGTCTTTCTTTCCAATTCGAATCTACAGACTGAATGAACGTGATGACACACATATACGTGTAAGATGGCAAATTAATGCGGCGATTTTACCAAGGATGCCAAAGATAGTTACTGATAACAGAGGGGGAACTTGGTGTCTCGGTGTACTCGAATAATCTTGATCTTCAGGAACAATTAAAAAGTAATTTAGTGCAGCATCTCTGTAAACATTATTTATTTAACGGAAGCTTCGTTGAAAATTCACATCGACATCGATCGATACAAAATGATAAGAAAATAGGATTTGTTCGATACATATTAGCAAACAATAATGGTGTAACTTTTGCAAGTATCTCGCGCGTGTGATATATACTTGAGAGCAGTAGGCAAATTATCTTTTTTATGCAGCACTAACCATTTACAATTGTATCATTTGCTCTAGTCTGGGATCTTTCGACTATGCTGATTCATTCGTTCGTTCATTCGAACTCTTACTTGGTATTCAGCACTCGAATTCTTAAATGTCTGTCATTGAAAGATGACAGTACGAAACAGCATTACTCAGACACCCTATCTTCATCGGTTCCTTCGATAGCGATACTGCGTATACCATTTCTCAACAATGGCGTACCCTTGTCTTTGGCTAAAACACGTGCGTTCAGCACAATTTTCAATGGAGTACCTGATGGGCAGCACATCACTTCGACATCCTCCTTTAATATTTTCTCTTTATATGCCAACAGCTCTACTTTTAACCTGACGAAAGAACCAAACAGCTGAATCAATTTGAGAAGAAACAGTAATGTATACTCGATATTGTATATGTATACGTGACAATTTTATACTTTAAGCCATCCTTTTCCTGTGCAAAATCGACAATGTGACACGTTGCATTGTGGTTTCCTGCGATCACTGCTGGAGCTACCGTTTTTTCTTCGGGATGAATACATGTGTTCCACGGCACTGAAAATTCTATGTGATATCTGAAACAAATGTACAGAATATATCCTTTCCGTCCCTTTTAATAGACACGCATATGTATGTATTATAAATTTTTATGAATAATCGCACTTTTGTTACAATAGATTTATTACAAATTCTAAAATCTGTTCTGTGTTCAAGATAACAATTTCTCAAACTTGGAAACATAAAACATCATTCATAAATTTTATACAGCAAGTAACCTGTGATACAGTTGCAAGAAGCCTAAATGAACGTCTATATGACCGTGCCGCTGCGGCTGTATCATAATGTTGTTATCTTTCCCAAGTCCGCTTCCACCACTAAAGTGAACATGATGCTCTAAAAATATAGGATTTAATTAAATCACACACATTACACATTTAAAATGTGCGTTATAAAATACTCAAGTACTAGGAAAGGTCTCTTGTCATATAATTAATTCTTACGTGCACGCAAAGTACCTTTCGATTTAAAGTAAAAAAAATTGTTTTATATATTTGTATTGAAGTTAACAGATGGAAATATTTGTAAGACAACACTTTATATAATCGTCAGACAAGATAATTGTGTACCTTTGTCTCCCATGTTCGATAAAATAGTTTGGCAGATTTGACGGTTTTACTCTCATACTGCTCACCAACCAAATCGACAAAATCAACCGCTCCTAATGACTGGCGACACACGTCAGATAAGTCTAGGTCTAAAATATAGGTTAAGATTTTAGGGGATTCCATTTAGGGGTTTAAAAGTTTCGTTTAGGGTTTTAAAGATCAAAAGTGGATATTTTGTACTAGATATAGTCGCGTACACTACCAAATATGATTGGCTTGAATGCTGTAAGGTTGCTTTCAGAGACATGGACATGAGAATATTTTATATGGGGAGGGAGTAAATTATCCTGTGAACAAGGAGAGAGAAAGTTGAAGAGTGAGGAGAAAATTCGTTAGCTGCAGGAAGAATCCACAGAATCCTTTGGGCTTAACGAACCTACTCGAATTCAATACTGCGGACATATACACACAATTACACTACGCACACATACAAAACACATTGTCTTTTGCTTTCATAATTAGTACCTATTTAATTAGAATTTTATACACTGAGTCGGTATGCTGGCTATATTTCCTTCAGTCAAGAAGAAGTGGGGAGCCAAGTTAATAAAAAGAAGAGAAAATTCATTACGACTTGGTTGATCACTTATGTTACTACTGAAGTAAACAGCTTCGAAATACGTCGACTTGTAGAAAATTACGATATATTTATCATATTTCTCGTACTAAGTGAAAAGTTTTTTTAGACTTTTTATATGAATTGAAACGCTTTTCAGAAATATACTGAAAAAAAGTCTACGTCTTTTCTAGAATTCTTCATGCATGCAGTATCTCAAGATTTCTAAGATTATTCTATAACTTTTATAAATTTAAAATATATAAAATTATTATAAATACAGATTAATAAAATTTTATAATATTTGAACAAATTTTAAATATTTCTTCGAAATTACCCTGGTGAAAATAAAATTTAGAGCGTAAGTCGAATGTAAGGAAAGGGTGATAGAAGCGTAAACAAAACGTCTAGGAAGCGAAAATTGAAACACCGGAGCATAAAAAAAGCGTTAAAATTTTTTTACGCTTCTTTTACGCTCCTGTGTTTCAATTTTCGCTTCTTAGACGTTTTATTTACGCTTATATCACCTTTCCCTTACATTCGACTTACGTTCTAAATTTTATTTTCACCAGGGTATAGAATGAAAAATCTTAGAAATCTTTAAATATATTTCTTAAAATTCACATATATGAAAACTTGTAAGAAAGAACCCTTATAGAAAAGTATTACTGTGTAATAATAAATTAGCCAGTAACAAATCACTATTATTTAGTAATTTTATTATCGTGTAAGTAAAAATTACTCAGCAACAATTACGTACTGACCAATTTATTACTGCACGGTGTGAGGGAAATGTAGACTTTCTTAGTATTTCTGAAAAGTGAATTTCCATTCGTATATAAAAACTCTGAGATAATTTTTTATTATACTCTTTATCTGTAAAGCGATACATGCTAATATATTAAAGATAATAAGAATAACAAGCAAAATATACAAGCTTAGAATCTCTGTCTAAACTATAAAATTTGAGACTAAATTTTTGCAGTGTACACGACTATATTTGGTTTCTAAAGTTCTTAAACTTTTTAAAATTGAATTCTTCAAGAATTTACGCGGATCAAACCTGGAAGCCAAATCGAAGTGTTGTCTACACTGTTTTAAGAAAAAATTTCCATTAAGAAAAAAAAACATTTTATTCCATAAATTTATACCTTCAACTTAATTACTCTTTTCCCTGACGACATCTGGAATGAAAAAAATATCAAACTATACATGTCATTAATCTCACAGGAATTAACATTTTTTGTGAATTTACATAATTTAGAATGAATAAAATTGCCAAGGATGCGCAGTAACATAACGATATGTGAGAAAAGGAAACATGACTTATTAAATCTGTCTAAACTTATTTCTTCTGATTTTATCTGAGTTGGATTGATATTGATTGACAATTATCTTGGCGGTTCTTTACACAGATGTAGATAAACAACTTTTAAAATGTAATTTTTTCATCTGTTTGGATTACATTATTGAATATCTAGCTAAAGGAATATTCTGTCGAGAGAAGCGAAATACAAGCGGATCGAGAAAGAATCTTTGTTCAACGTTTCGCTCCAGTGCAACATTAACAGACTCATCGGTAGTTAAATTCTTTTACACGTCACTTATGTAATATTTAAACTTGTCATAAAAGGTTATTTTCATAGTGATTTCATTTTGACCTTACATCTGCTTGGCTTAACGATAAACTTTCGTTGAAAAAATAAGATTGCAAGCGTCTGCACATATTTTATTATTATTAAAGTAAGTAGACTTTAAACAAACATGTGATAAGTCTACGTAGAAACAAAAATATTGACTACAACCAGTTGGCATCAGCAGTATCAAAGTTCACAATAATCAATCTTGGAGACTGCAGACTGTCCTTGCGCGCACGTCTAGCATTACCTTCGTTTGAATCATCAGGATTATTCATCATTCGTATATCATATACGAAAAGTATACATAAACTAAAATATAGTAAAGGCAGAATTATCCTGTTAAATGATCTTTTTATGACAGGTAGAACACTTATCCTTTATTACGTGACAATATTCTATCGCATGTATATATATGTATATATATATATATATATATATATATATATATATATATATATATAGAAGGAAATTATATAAAATTGACTATATAATGATAATATAATGACATGTATGTGATGTGCGCGCGTGTATGCGTGTAGGGTACCATGAGATAATCGACGCTCAGAATAATCAAATTCTAATCGGCGTAACCGCAATAATTCCTAGAAAATTGTATCCGGCACACGATACTCATCTTTAGTTGAAGCATTTATTTCAAGAATAATTATAAGAAAAAATAGCGCGAGTTTATATTTATTATCGAGAGAAGCATCAACTGTAATAAAATTTTGTTCTTATACGACAGGAAGTGATTCTATTTAATGATTTCTGGAAAATTACCTATTTTGTTCTACCTCTAAAAAAAAAAACGTCTTGAAACACAGCTTTTAACGTCGTCAATACATTGAGATAATAAGATGAAATTAATAATGCTCAAGCATTAGTAATTTCAACTGGTATTTCTCATTAAATGATGTCAGATTTTCTATTTCAATTTTCGCTATCGCACGTCGTCGTTATGTCGTCGTTGCGTAAACTTATAATAAACAATCGATCGTTATTATCATTATAGTATTTTTTCACTTTGTTAACAATTTTGTTCTCTAGCTTATACATAGCTCATTTGTTGCAACAACGATATGAACTTAAAAGTCGTTCGTCCTATTTTTAAGTTTATTTTTGCTTGCAAAAGAATAGTGACAATTCATACAGATATACATTTGATGAATGTAGATATTAACTCTACAATCAATTATTGATACCAAAATCGCATTTAAAAATAATATCACAAAATTTTTAGTTTTTGTTTTTTTTATTTGAGCAAACTTTTCAAATGTCTAATAAATGTTACATGAAAATAAATTCTGCTACTAATACTCATCGTCTAATATTAATAGCGCGATTTTAAGACTCGAAACATGAATACGTGTTATTTTTTTGTCATTATTGCCATAATTTATTATTTCCTCAGAGAAATAACGGACATGATTCGAGTGTTCCCCCACTCGAATCGCGCCAGGGAACGTCAAGGAGAACACATCGTCATTATGGTACATACTATAAAAGCTTAGGACACTATCTTGTGATTAGCTAGTAACTCTTTGATCACGGGCTTGAACTACATCGTGTCGAAACGAAAAATCAAACATGAAAGCCATCGTTATCGTGCTCGCCATTTCTTTGGTCGCCGTCTTGGTAAGATTGTTATCTCCGCTAATAATGTATTTACTCTATTTTGCCAGAAGATATCTGGCTGCTTTTTTTTATTTTTATCGAATTTTTATCTAATATAAATTTTCATGACTTATTTCAATCCTATGAGACTCACTATTCACATACACCCTTAATACTGCCAAAGCTCTCTAATTTCTTTCACTCTTAGTGTTTTGCCAAAGCTCTATAATTTCTTTCTAATTAATTTTACAGAAATAAACTAGATACTGCTTCTTTTTCGATACATTTAATTTCCGCAGATTAAGAAATATTATTGAAATATATGAAAATATTTCTTAATCTCGTTCGAAACATCGTAAATGAGCACATTTAAAAATGCGTTAATCATTTTTCACGTTAATTATTAATGACTTTATAGCTTGAATAATAATATCGAAATACTTATTTCACTGGTAGGGTCAAATCACAGATGAACAAAAGGCAAAATTGAGAGAATTCAAACAAGCCTGTATCACTGAAACTGGCGTCGATCCGAGTAAGTGTAGAATAAACTAATTGCATGATTTAAAAAAAATAAAAAAAGACAAATTACTTACACCAATAATAATTTAAATTTCAGCCGTAGTTGAAAATGCAAAAAAAGGAGACATACCAGAAAATGACGAAAAACTTGCCTGTTTCTCTAGCTGTTTGTTAAAGAAAACTGGAATTGTAAGCAAGATTTGTATCTCATTTTAATGTGTACTAAGAAAATAAATTAATTTCTACGCATGTTTCAGATGAATGAGGATGGAGAAATTAACTGGGAAGTAGCTCGTTCTAAAATGCCACCATCCGTATCGCAAGAAGAAGCCGATCAAATACATAATGCGTGCAAAGACATTAGTAAGTATAATATAAATCGATAAAAATCAAGATCGATTTTCATCCGTTCAGAGAACTGATATTGTACTCTTATGGTCCTTCCAGTCCTCTCGAACACTTTTCCCAAATAAAAGTAAAATGAAATAATACTGAAATATTGTTTCAGCTGGAACTGGTTGCGAAAAGGGACACAATGTGCTTAAGTGCTTCTTGGAAAATAAACACTCTCATCTTTTGGCACCAAGCGAATGAAACCAAACTGTACCTGAGAACCTAATTGGACCTAATTGGATTTAAATGAATCTATCGTCTACTGTAGATGATATTAAAATATTATTTTGCACGTTTATGTGACAGTGTAAAGCTGTGTTAATGAAAAAAATAAATATATATATGTCGCTTCAGCATAAAAATAAGTCTCTCTCTCTTTAATTTTCCTCAATTCTCTACAAATATATATAAGCTTCTATATAGAATATACATTAAACTGAACAGTCTAAAGCTGATCTAAAGTTATTCAACACAAAATCGATATAAAATCTCAATTTTATAAATTTTATAAATATTAAAAATAAGAAATTTATTATAGTTGAATAAGTATAAATTATTTGCGAAATAAGACACGTAAAAACACATTTGTATTAGCAAAATATAACAGATAAGTAAACATATGGGTAAAATAGAGAGATTCGATTATTTAATTCAACGTTGAATATATATTGATGTATTATACAAATTGCAGAAATTATGAAATTAAAGAGGAATCGATAGTTATCAATATTAGTTATCTATATTATTTACGTTGAAAGAAGAATATGAAATGAGATAGCAGCTTTTCATTAAATTATTTTTTAGTGGCTGTTGCTAGAGAATCATCATCATAAAGTCAATTGTAATTTTGTGGCTTTCAATAATGTGATTATCTTCTGTGAAATTCTGTCGCGATTCCAAGATATTTTTCCCACACAATTAAAGAAATATAATTTCGGATTCATGATCTTTATATTCTACATTTTTGTGAAATTAATTAAGTTATTAGATGTAATAGTTATAATATGATAGATATATTAATTGTGCGCCTATTTCATCTAGCTCTGTCATCTTTAACGGTTCGAGTCTCCGCTGAATAGGTTTGAATCTTCGCTAAGTGAGTTCGAGCAAAATGGGACAGATGTCCACCAATCGTATTTATCTTTTACATCAGCAGGCTGCAGTTTCTATAGTTTAGTATAGGAAAGGCACACTTCAGTATAGAATTCAATACTCTAAACACCATTGAAATACATGGTGTTGGGACTTCTTGGAGTGTGCCATGCGAATTTGTCAAGTTAAAGACAGGAACCACTTCTGATCCTCTCTGTTTTCTGCACAGCTGATTGATGAGTGTGAATATGTTACGTATATTCGGTGCCACAAATCCTAAATGCACTCTCGGCTGCCACTTTCATCTGGCGGTAAGTTTTAATGTTTTCGGAGGATTAAAGACCCAAATTCTGTTTCATATTCAGCGCAATATTCAATTACTCAAATAATCGCATCTGAAATAATTCTGATGAAAATGTTACAGTGTGCGCGCGCTTTATCCGAGAATAACAAAGAATTTTCCAAAAAGCTAATAAATGGTCCACAATTTGAAGATTTTCTCAAGAACGATGTTAAAGAGTACAATGGCAAATTAAAATTGGACGTAGGCGAGTCGGGGCGGCTTAGGCTGCCACCATGGCTAAAAACGGAGATACCTATGGGTGAGAGTTACAGTAAGATAAAGGCTCAACTGAGGAAATTACGACTGAGTACGGTCTGCGAGGAAGCAAGGTGTCCTAATATCGGGGAGTGCTGGGGTGGAGGTAGTCACGGCACGGCAACAGCTACTATTATGGTTTGTATTAAATCAGAGAGAAAAATATCAGAATAAAATTTTGTTAACAATTGTATATTAGTAATCTCATGCAAATGTATTTTCATAAAATTGCAATGTTATATTAGTATTTATATCAATCTATTTGGGATTATATAAAGTCAAGAGACATTAGTACATCTGGTATCTTTCTATTATTTTTAATCCTAATAAAAAAAAGTTTAACTTTTACATCTACCATTCCATTATATAAAACTGTTTCTTGCAAAAATTTAAAGTTACTGTTTAGTTACACAATATGCAGATTCATTGCAATGTGAAAAGAGTCAAATAAATGTTAAAGTTGAAGAGAATAAATAAATCATTGAAATCATGTCTAAATAACAATGCATCTATTCTCTAGTTAATGGGAGATACGTGCACTCGCGGCTGCCGTTTCTGCTCCGTCAAAACTGCACGTAAACCACCGCCGTTGGATGTTGAGGAGCCAGTCAACACTGCAAGCGCGGTAGCGGACTGGGGTTTGGACTATATCGTTCTAACATCTGTGGATCGTGATGGTTAATTATACAAAGTTATAAACTACATAATTCAATTGTATTATTATAGACTTAGAATTCAATGATTATTTCAGATTTGAAGGATGGTGGAGCTAACCACATCGCAGCTACTGTTAAGGAAATAAAAAAGAGGTATCTTGTGCAATTTTTTAATATCTTATTTAAGAAATCAGATAATTAGGACTCAAATCATATCAGGTTGTAGAAATATTTCATGTTTCGTCATAGGAGCAATATCTTAGTGGAATGCCTGGTGCCAGACTTCAGAGGCGATGAAGATTGCGTCGCTACGATTGTGAATTCGAATCTGGATGTGTTCGCGCATAATATAGAAACCGTGGAGCGTTTAACTCCCTTCGTTCGTGATATGCGCGCTCGATACAGGTGTGTTTAATGTTTTCTCTTATAACGGAATATTTATTATTAAAAATATTTACGATTATAATTCGAAATAATTTGTCATTTACTTTATACAGGCAATCGCTAGCTGTATTGAAGACAGCTAAGAAGTTCAACCCTGATTTAATCACGAAATCATCGATAATGCTAGGTCTGGGCGAAACTGACCAGGAAGTCGAGCAGACTATGCGGGATCTAAGAGATGCCGGAGTGGATGCTGTAACATTGGGACAGTATATGCAACCTACCAAAAGACACTTAAAAGTCATCGAATATGTAACACCCCAGAAATTTAAAGCGTGGGAAAATATGGGGAATCAACTAGGTTTTCTGTATACCGCCAGCGGTCCATTAGTTCGGTCATCATATAAGGCCGGAGAATACTTCTTGACAAATATACTAAAACAACGGAAGAAACAACAGATTGATGACCATGCTACGTCGTGAATGGAAAATACAACAGTGTAGATGAATATTTAGTTGAAATATAATAAGAAATCAATATAAACAATAAATTCTCAGACATTGTGAAAGGAAAATCTTCGCAATTTAGTAATCGAAAGATCTGAACAACAGCGTGTTACTATTAATGAATTGATAATAAATATTTTGTTATCTATATGTATATAGATTTACCGTTGTTACAAAATTGAGATATTTTTAATCATAAACTGCAACTTCACATTATATAAATTGAATGCAAATAAAATTTATATTGCTATTTTAATCCGTGTCCATAGCGATAGCAACTTGAGGATCTTGAGGGCCTTCGTCGGCTGGCGGATCTTGCGGAGGTCTGGCGTCGTCTTGTGCAGCCGACTCAGTAGGCCTTCCACGTTTATCGTCTCCTTCAATCTGGGACAAGTAAGCAGCAGTCGTGGTCTCGTCGAGAATGGTAAAATCGTAATCCTTTCCTACTACCCCAATTGATACATTCTGAAATATATAAGCGAGATGTAGTATGTTCTTCCACATTTAATTGATTTTTAAAATTACATGGTCAAATTCTTATTGCAACTATATATGTATAAACGAATGTTATTTAATTTACATGTATATCAGCTAAATCATGAAATGACACATCACTGGGTTAGCGCGTGACTTTGTATGAGAGTGTTAAAATTCGTAGTTGATAGATTCTGAGTTCGATTTCGACCGTCACGTCACACATTAGTCCTCGATTTTCATGAGATCAAGAATCTATATTTCAGTAAAATGTTATTCAAATCTATTTACCTTTATTGATAAATCGACCTCATTAGGTAGAGTGTCACGTAACGCTCTAAGACCATGCTTGACTAACTCATCAAGATCGCACGACAAAAATTCATTTAGATGTTTCTCTAAATACGTCCTTGCACTTTGGGATCGTGATCCTATGGCCATCGCTTTACAGTCGAAATAATTCGCCGATGGACATGTCTGATATATATGCGGCCCTTGGTCCTGTTGGGAATGATTATTGTTAGAAAAATATGTAATGTGTAATAAATTACACATAATTCTCAATAAATTTATAAAATTCTCACATCGTATCCAGCCACGAGTAAGCCAACGCCATATGGACGTCGATCATATCTTTGTGTGCATGTTTGCATCTTATTTCCTAAAGATGTAATCAGGCGACCCACGGGTAATGTATCATCATGAGCATACTTGAAGTTCAGACATTCAGTCCGCATGTAACGGC
Source organism: Tetramorium bicarinatum (assembly GCA_928718305.1). NCBI lineage: Eukaryota > Metazoa > Arthropoda > Insecta > Hymenoptera > Formicidae > Tetramorium > Tetramorium bicarinatum. The sequence continues at coordinate 11,383,146 of OV788329.1, forward strand.
TACAAATAATTTTTTTATTCTAAATTAACTCTTCTTAAATACTGTTTATCATCTAATACAGCGACAGTGTAATAGTGGCCAACTCTGGCATAGTTAGGGCCGATTTTTCCAACTTCTTGGTAACTAGCTAATAGTTAAATCATATGTCTGAACTTGTATAACTTGATAGATAAAGCAAAGACAGACAAAAGAGTTAAAAGATAATCAAAAGCAGATCTGCTATAATTATTTTATAATTAATAAAAGCAAAGATTGAAATTATAAAAATCAACAGACAATGTACCTCAATATTCTTGCATCAGCTGTTAAACCTGAGATGCTAATTCCCATGTGTTTGTCTATCGGTATAATCTTCTTCTGATGAGCCGACAGCTCCGACGACGCTCTCTTCAGCGCAATAAGAACGGCATGTGTTTTGCTCTTGAGACCTACAGTAGCTGATCCCAATTTTACAGCTTCCATAGCATACTCCACTTGATGCAGTCGTCCCTGCGGGCTCCATACTGTCACATCGCTGTCGTACTGATTGCGGAACTAAAAAACATCCAATCGTCGAATTAATAGAAATCATATACATATTTCTGTTAACGTAAGAATATACATTTTTACATTACTAATGCAGGCACACATAACCATAAAAATGGCGGCTTTGACATGACCCATAAATTCTCTTTGTAATAATTATTAAATAAACAGAAACTCGAAGTATTGACAAAAAACTCGATGTATTGACAATTAACTGAATACTTACCATTTTTATTGGTGATCCCTTTAATTGAAAAGGTAACAAACAATGCCACTCGCAAAAACACCGCGACTTACGCCGACTAACCAAAATTACTTGTCATGCAATGATGTGCAGTGTTACTAGCAGCGTCGCGTCTGTCGCGCATGCGCGGCGAACCCAATAGCGTATATTGCGTTACGTGGCGTAGGTAGTTTTGCCGGGCACCAGATTAGCAGATAAGTAAGATCAGAGCATAGACATAGTATATCTAGACCGAGCGTATGGTATCTGAATTTCTAATCTACACAAAAATACATAAGCATAGCCACAAGCATAATTCATTGTAGGACCTCCGTTTATTTAGCAGACAAATTAAAAATTTTTTATTTTTTATTGTTGTAATCGTTTGGGAATTATTTGGGCAAGTTTAGGAAAATATTATCATAATTTGGGAAATAATATTTTATTTATAATCGATGAAAATTAATTTAGCGTTTAGTTAGCAGACATAATAAAGGAAAAAAAATTTTTTTTTAGCAATCAACTAGAAATTATTTGGGAAACATGTCTGAAAAGTTTCAATATTTAGGAAATAATAATTTCGTTGTAATAATTAAATTTAATATCTGAAAATCAATTTCACCATTATGCGAAAATATTGGAACATTCCAGCTGCGCACATTCCAATTATGATAATATTTTCCTAAACTTGCCCAAATGATTCCCAAACGATTACAACAATAAAAAATAAAAAATTTTTAATTTGTCTGCTAAATAAACGGAGGTAAAGAAATATATGAGAAATATATGAGAAGAAATATACCTGAGAGCGGTCATCCTGGCCTTTTTCGTGAGACCAATTGTTGGCCTAGCATCCGCGCCAAACGTGGATGTAGAACTACGTGGCCACGTTCTCTGTCGATAAATCGCTTCGTTGTATGGTGTTTCGCCGAGCTAAATCCATGTCGATAAATCACTTTTTGGTGTTTTTATGCCATATATCTACAATTTGTGGATATTCCGCGAATTTTATTAATAAATTATTAATAAAAATCATGAAGATTTGATCATCACAGATTTGACTTACGACGGGAAAACATATTCGTGTTCAAATTGAAATTCACATTGTTAGGATCCGAGGGCGGAATATAATATTTTAGTTGTGATAAATCGCAACGATATTGCAAATCATCTATCAATCAAATCAATACTAAAATATTCGATCAATTTGGGTATTAGAATTGGAGCTGTAGCCTGGTCAGGATATATTTGAAAGCACATCTTATTATTTCTGCAATGATAGCACAAAATCTCGTTTTAAAATCTATAAGAATTTTCGACTTTTACACTGATACTGCGATAGTATGAATTTTTGCTGGATTATATACATCTAAAGAACATTTGAGGCAGAGAATATTAGAATGTTTACACACAATATTATATTTTGTAGGTATATAGAAATGGAGGATACCTGATGCGATGGATATACGATAGTAATTGTAATATTTACAAAATTAGCGTAATAATTTATCATAGACATCTAGACCGATGAAATCTGCAATTAAATTTATTCCAACAAGTAACGTAACGACTAAATATCCCGCCAATATTATATCCTTTGTGTACGCTGTATTTAAATTTATTTCAATTTATGACTATAGTGTTTTAATATATGTAATATAAGCAAATAAATTTGGGAACTGTTGTAATAATATAATTCTTTATATAATTATACGCGTACATCGATATAAAAATGCATTCTATCCGATATTTGCAACAGGCACGGCAGCAGTTTTAATTAAAATCCGTTCATCTAAGACTTATTATTTTATTATTATTTTACTAAACTTTATTTTAAAATATTTTTAAAATGTCAAAACCAATCGTAGTTAATGTTGTCTCCACTTTTGAATTTTTGTCATCATTCCGCGGAACACGATCGACGCAAGATAGACGATCTCGAGTTGAACGGCATCGCGACGTCAGTAATCGTCGTTAATTAATTAACGTAAATATAATTATCGTTCACTTGTATTTAGCTATATCTTGGAGTATTCGAAATCCGTGCAATGCAAATTTGCTCGTAAAACAACGAAATTTCGTCAAAATTTCACGTATCGATCAAGATCTATGGCGTGAGCGAACTGCAAGGAGACGATCGTATCGCGCTCTGCGAGCGGTCCACCTTTAATTTTAAATCATATTCAATCGTTCGTAATGTATTTGTACATATTTTAATATTAGCCGAGGAATTTATTATTCCTCTTTCAAACTTTCTCATACTTGAATAATCGGTGTAATGTATGTATGACCATTTAATTCATTCATTTCATTATACAGAGAATTCAGGTAATTTATTGGACAAAGCGCAAAAAATGCGCGAGTGCGTAGTATTCGAAAAAAATTTACGCAGCACTGCGAATAATTAATAATGTATAGTTTTATACAATTTTACATAAGATTTATTTTACATTGACAGATAGTTTAATTTTATATAAGATTTACATAAGAGTTTGAGGACTGTGCATATTATTTTAATTAATTAATTTTCTTTTACATTTACAGGAAAAATCTATCGCGGTAATTTAAATGTCACTTGTACATTATCGTTATTATTATTAGATTGACAATTTGAAATACAAGTAATTGATTCGAGCGATGGAAATCTGTAATATAAAAATTCGTGTTATATTGAAAATAATATTCAGCGTTAGCGCGCGGGCACTCGACGGCGCGTCACACGGCGCTGGCACGGCGCCTGCGCGCCGCTGACTCAGCGGCGGTAGGCGGCTCGACGCGCCCGGCGCGCCGCTGACTCGGCAGTTCCCGCGCAGCCGGCGCAGCAGTCGTATCGAGTGCTGACTTATTTGATCGTCGGGCTCACAGGGATCGAAGGTTCGTTTACCGAACGCGATATTTTACGAAATACAAATATTTCGCTGTCGCGCGATGATTCAATTGGATTGATTTGTGATACAAGCATAGTGTTTGTAATTTTTATAATGTGTAATCTTCGTAAATCTCTCGTGCAACGAATCACGCTATATCGGAGTGAAGTTAACAGTGCTATTTTCGACGCCGGCGACGAATGAAAAAATGTTGCAAGTGCGAATGGATTGAGTGGCATCGCCATACGCTCGCGTAGTGAAATATAACTGTGCTGCTTGGAGATTCGCGTTAATCGAGTGTCACATGTGTCAGGATTTATATCGGCGATCTCCTTCAAGGCTCACGAGATTCGAGAAAGTGACGGCGAACGTACTTTGCAGTGCTATGTCGTGGCTGTGTCTTCAAGATTTTCGTAAGTCCGCCTATTCATTCTCGTTATAAGTTATAATGTAAAATGATGATCGCGTTCGGAAAGTCACAAACTGCTCGCGTCTTTCGAAACGAAAAATGAAAAAGAATGCATGGAAACGCGCGGTTCTTCATCGTCGCTCATTGCGATCGTAATTTTCGTGATCGAGTGTTCCGTGTACCGAGACGCGATTATATTTTACAAACAATTAACTGTCGACTGTGTGAATAATTCACTCTCTCGATCAACGATCTATACTACAGAAAATCATAAATCGAATTATTTTAACAGTGCAGACGGACGTTGACTCGCGTCGCCATGAACGCGGTGAACACGCAACGCGACGAATCGGAATAATACGCGGCATCGCGGTTCTCTCAAATTTCGACGAGAAATCTTTACTGGAAAACATTTAAATATTTCGGAGAATATGACGTCATTGTGTTCGAAGAATGATACGCGGCGGGCGCGGGTGGACAGGTCAGCGAGCAGTGCCGTTCTGTGCATCGTAACGTTGAGATTTCTCTCGAGATCGCTCTCCTCGTATACAATACGCATTTACGCATCGCGCGGTGTCGTTCGTGCGCGAATCGAAGTGACACGTACGCGACACGCGACGGCAGTGGCGAACTTGAATCGCAATTTCGCACATTTTCGCACGATCGCGTCGTACGCAACGTTATCGTTCCATTCTAAAAAACGCGCGTCGTCCTTGCGAACACGTCGCGCGAGTGAAATTAGTTATCACGTTACAATTAACGAACTCTATGTGATGGATATTTCGCGAGCTCCATTCGTTCGTTACGTTAGAGATTAATAAAAAAATGAGAGTTCGCGTATATCGCGTATAAATATTCCATTGGCACATTCTTCGTGCTAGTATGTATTTTTTTAATTTGACACTATTCTCATGAAATTTTCTTCGCGTGCATTAATTTTTTATTCGATTTAAACGTTATAATTTCGACTGTCTTACCGTTTGCGGAGAATACGGAGTAACACGCGAATCGCCAGCTAAATCGTTTAAAGCAGTGAAGTGTCATACACGTCACGTGTGAAACATTTCATAAATATTTTGTATTAAGTATTTCGCGAAAAAGTACATCGCATTTTTAACATCGAAAGTGTCGAACCCGTAAATATATCGTACGATTTTACTGTTATTAAATTAATACAATTAAAATCGTAAGTGGATACGTTTATATAAAATATTACGTTAAAGATTTAAAAATTTTCTTTAACGGAGTTTTAAGACGTTGCGTATTTAACAAAACGAAAGATTTCGATGTATAAATTGCGTTTTGTTTTTCAACTTTGCAGTTTCTTCAATTTCGGAAGTGCCGTACAAGTTTCGCGAGTGAATGTTACGTGAGTGCAAGGAATCTGAGAGGAGGAGGAGGAGGAGGCTTGGGAGACATCGAGAGACGGCGGAGCAACTATGAGGTAAGCGATATTTTATTTTATTTCATATTTGCTTTTTTATATATTATTATGTCTTACGTATGTATATATCCGTGTATGTGAAATTAATAAGTTCCGAAATATTTATAATATATCGTTCTCCGTTCTCCATTTTAAAATATTTTCATTTGAAATAATTACATATATGTATTCTAATATAAAATTAAGTTAATTTTAATAATATTCGTACAAAGTCTTGTGAATGCAGATAGCACAACGCTAAGATAATATAATAAGAAGATATAATAATAGATAGTTACAAAATTTAACATTTGCAATATTGAAATTAAAATTATACTTTTCATTTACCTTTCTTTACCTTGAATTTTTTTTTCATTTGATTGAGTAAGATTATAAAAATTATTTTTTTTCCGAGAAATATCACTGAATTTTTCAATTACACGCATACATTTTTTTTTTTTTGAAGAATTATATAAAACGATTTATTTGAAAATTACTAATTTTATAATATTATCTATACTGAAATATATACACATATGTATACTATTAGTTTTCTTCAATAATATTTTCGTAGCTCATTTATTTATATTGATATACATATGATTTTATATTACCTAGTACAAAGTAAAATATTCCCTCCCATGGGTACGACCTTGGCGTGGTGGGAGGGCCCTAGTATTCAAAGAATATTACCCAAGCAAAACTTTGTTCTGCTTGGACAATATTCAGAGGAAGCTAACGTACCCTCGTCGTCGATTTAATTAAATGAACGAACCGCAGCCGGTTCGTCGGGTTTGCTTCGGGAGTGCCGTTCAAGTAATCGGACGAATAAAACTTATATAAAAAATAAGCGTTTGTAATTAATAAAGCCGCGTTCGTGAGTGCGCGTAATAAGTAAATTTATGGCCAAAATAATTTTGGCGTTTTGCGTGTGTCCTGTGGAAGAACAAGTATCTGAGAGGAGGAGAAGGTCTAGGACAGACATCGGGTTTCGGCGTACCAACCTTTGGGTGAGTATTGTCTCTTATCTATATGAAATTAGTAGTATTTCTGATTAAATTAAATTATTTCATCTGAATAAATTAATAATTATAAGAGAAAGGGTAATTATCTAAAAATTTTATAATAGTTTTTCATTCTTATAAAGATATTTTCAAACAATATATAATTGTCTTAGTAAATATTTCACTTAAAGTCCCGAATTAAATTTTTATAAATGAGTATAAGAATTAGTTTTTTAAACATTGATTGTTTTGAACGTTTTTTAAATGTGAATTTTATATTTGTATGTTGCAGTGCCATTGCCTGATGACAATTCCCGAATATCCTGAGAGGAGGAGGAGGTCTAGGACAGACATCGGGCTCCGGCGGAGCAACCTTGGAGTGAGTATCATTTATATTAAATTAATAGTTCTTTCCTATTTATTTTTATTTATCTCGGTAAGTTAGAAATAACTAGAAAAAGCGAAATTTTTAATTTTATTGTACAAAAGTTCATTTTGACAAAAATAATTTTCGGAAAATAGATAATTGTATGAGTATTTTATTAAAATATGCTTATTAAAATAAAAATTATCCTTTGAAATGTTGATTATTTTGAAAGCTTCTTTAATTTGAATTTTGTTTGTATGTTACAGTATCATCGTAGCTGCATTGCAGAGTAACTCCGCACGTTGCGCATCAGATCGGTGAGTTAAAAATTTCTTAAGATACATGTTTATTTCCCTAAGTAGGGCTATTTTCTTGCATATGCGAAGCTTTATTGGTGGAACAGCTGCAGCACATGGCCGGGGAATTGCCGCCCAAGTATCAGATGCGACTACCGTACGAATTATTGTCCGGCCTGGCGAATTCTCTGTTGAACGATACGATCTTTGAGATAGTGAAGGGTCTGATGGAGATACAGCACGTCACCGAGAAGCATCTCTTCCAACAGCGGCTGCAGCTTTTGAATCAGAAGATCGAGTGCCAGGAAGCGTTGACGGCGACGATGACGGAGGAAGAGGTAGCTTTGATAAAAGCAACACTTGCCAAGAAGCACAAGGAGGAGCTGAAGCAAATGGACATGAAACTGGTCCTGCAACTCGATCAGAAGGTGGCTGACCAGCAAAGCATATTGGAGAAGGCTGGGGTACCTGGATTCTACGTGACGAGCAACCCAATGGAGATTCAAGTACAGATGAGGCTGTGTGACTTCATAATTAGGCTCAGCAAGATGGATATACCAACTTGACGCGAATGTAAAATTCTCTTTTTATACAATTTCCATTTAGCCATTTATCACTTACATGTAGCAATTATGTCATTACACTATTATGATCACATTTGTCATTTATTAATTAGTATATATTTAATATGCCATTCTAAAGGCTATGTTGAAGACTAAAGATTTATATTTATATAAAATGTTTTATTCACAGATCCAGATTTTCTTTTGTACAATGCAATTGTACATACATTATTGTATTAAAAAGTATTATCACATTATCACTAAGATTCACATCTACTAATCAAAAGTATAATTGATTAACAATATATACAATAGTTTCTTCGGAATAGAAAAAGATTTTTATTAATTACATAGATATCGTCCATGAAATATGTTAAAAGGAAAAGTAATACAAGACCTGAGAAAAATAAGAGTTTTCCCCTTATACGTATATATTTATATTTATACATTACATTATAATGATAAATAATATTAAACATATGACTATTTTTATAAAATATTAACAAAACATCTTTCCCTTTTAAGATATGAACAATGAAAGGTGAAAAGTTTTTTCTTAAGTATAATTCTTTCTCTCCATTTTGTATAATTATATGCAAGAAACATGAAATAAGATTTTTGTCAATAATATACTCTTACATATACTACTTATACAGTACAAGTTACTTGTACACAAATGATACAGCAGATAAATAACGTGAGAGAAGAAGAACATATCTGTATCCAATTCGGAATTCTTTATTCTGTATGTTATTTTATCAAAATGTTGGCTGTGCAGATGGAACGCGATCAGTGACTGGTTTATCGGATCGAAGGGAATCGATCTCGTCCGTTTTTGTGAAACATATACGATATACATCATCGAACATCGAAACAAAATGCACTTCCAAACCATCTGTGATATAATTAGGCAGATCGTTGTAATCTTTCTTGTTCTCATCAGGCAAAATTATACATTTAACATCAACTCGCTTCGCCTAAAAATAAAAAAGTGTGATTTATTAATCTTGTACATTAAACAAAGTAATCGTTTAACAAGTCCATAATAAATAATAATTATGTTTCATAAAGCTATAAATAAATACTGATACAGACGCACGCTTTAACTAGTTTAATAAAATTAGTATATTAAATTATCTAATAATAGCAAAGCGATATTGAAGCTTATTAAAATTAATACAAGATTATGTTTATACTTACCGCAATGACTTTCTCTTTGATACCGCCGACAGGAAGTACTTTGCCCATAAGACTCAATTCGTCCGTCATTGCTACGTTCTGCCTGATAGGTTGATTTTTAGCTAGGGACAATAATGCAGTAGCGATCGTCACACCCGCGCTAGACAATAATGCAGTAGCGATCGTCACACCCGCGCTAGGTCCGTCTTTCGGGATTGCTCCTTCAGGCACGTGTATATGCAGGTGGGAATCGTACAGAAACGTATTCGAATTATCCTCCCGTTTCAAGTAATTCCTTGCCACAGTCATCGCGATATGTATGGACTCTTTCATTACGTCACCCAGTGACTTCGAAGGTACCCTCGCCCTTTTTGCCACCCGTCGGCTTTCTCATGGTACTTTCGATGAACAGCGTGGACCCGCCCATGGCGATCTACGCCAGTCCCATCACAACGCCGGGAGGCGTAATATCGTACATCCTGTCGTGCGTGAATACAGGCTTGCCCACAAAATCCTGCAAGTTGCTTTCGGTAACGTCGATTCTGTCAGCTTCCTTCTTGACAACTTTAAACGCCACTTTTCTGTGCACCTTCTCTATATGTTTCTGCAGACTTCTCACCCCCGATTCTCGGCAATAAGATTTGATTAACATTGTGAGCGCATTGTCTTGTATGTTGATTTGTTCCTTGAGACCAGACTCGGTTCTAGCTTGCGGAACCAAGTACTGTTTCGCGATGGCGAGCTTTTCCTCAGCAACGTAACCGGACATATCTATCATCTCCATACGATCTCTTAGAGGTTCCGAAATAGTATCTATTACATTTGCCGTGCAAATAAATAGTACTTTCGATAAATCTACTGGCACACATCTAAATAGTGGTCCAGAAAGTTTGCATTCTGTTCTGGATCCAGCATCTCGAGAAGAGCAGATGCAGGGTCTCCTTGGTGTCCCCTAAAACATCACAAATGTTATAGATGAGAAAAGAAATATAAAAATGCCAAAAATTTAATTTTTTCAGACATTCTCTAAGTGTTCTTTTGAATATTTCGTAGATATTTTCCATCTTAAGATAATATATATATTAATTTGTTATAATATTTACAAAGATTACATACTTGCCGATCTTGTCGACTTCATCTATCAGAACCAACGGATTCTCAGTTTTGGTTTTTTTCAAGCATTGAATAACTTTGCCTGGCATGGCTCCCACATATGTTCTCCTGTGCCCTTTAATCTCGGCCACGTCCGTCATTCCGCCGACGCTGAATCTAAAATATTCTCTGTTCAAAGCTCGAGAGATCGATTTAGCTATTGAGGTCTTGCCAACTCCAGGAGGCCCATAGAAGCACACTATTTTTCCTTGTGTACTGCCTTTCAGTTGACTAACAAGCAATAAATTCTGTAATTAAAAATACAATATACAATGAAAAGCATTATTATTTAAATAATGTCTACAGGTATATGAGCGCATTTGTGTACCAAGTATTCTTTTCTTTATATCGTCCATTCCGTAATGATCCTCGTCCAAAATTTTGACGGCATCTTGCAGATTTAAATTCTCTGTACTCGTTACACCCCATGGCATAGACGTAAGCCAGTCGAGATAATTTCTCGTAACACTAAGAAATACAAAATTAATCATTAATGTATGTAACACATACTTGATATTATAATATTTGATACACACTTGAATTCGTTACTATGACTTTCTAAAAAGGAAAGCTTATTCAATTCCTCCTCTAATACATCCATGACTGGTTTAGGAACTGTCTTTTGTTTTATTCTCTCTCTATATTTTTCTTCTATCGCATCCTTGTCATCCTTCTCCAGCCCCAATTCTTTCTTAATAACTTTCAATTGTTCGTGAAGAATATATTTTCTATGTTGTTGTTTTACTTTTTCCTCAACCTCTTTGCCAATCTTTTGTTGCAGTTTACTCAATTCATATTCTTTTTTCAAAAGCGCAAGCGACAACCTTAATCTTTTTAGAATCTATGAATAAAATATTATTCTAATATTTTTTCTAGATACGGAATCCTATATGATTTAATAGGAACGATATACTTACGTCCATTTCTTCCAAAACTTCAATTCCTGCAATTCCTGCGCATCCGCTCCAGTTAAAGCAGTACCTAAATCACTGAGGTAAACCGGATTATCCACCACTCTTTGTCCCTGATGCAGCATTTGCTGCAGAGATTCGCGATACAAAGGATTCATGCTGATTATGTCTCGGATTGTTTTGATAAGTTCTTGAGTCAATGCCTATTTAAAAAATATTTTTAGCAGTGAAAGTACAGTTTCTCTAATAGTATCGTATGTAAGGCTAGGCCGTTATATTTTGAAGGAAACACTTTGTCTTATTAACTGAACTATTATGCTGTTAGGTAAGTAACCGTCTCGAATGATTGTTATGCTATGACTGTTGAGAAGAATTTCTTGCTCCATACGTAACAATTGACAATGTCAAAAAATAAAGAAATATCGCTAGAAGACAAGATAGATCCGTATTGTACAAAATGCATGTTTCACAAATGAATAACGCTTCATAAAATCAATTACGTTTTCGAATATTTCGAACTGTAGCCACATTGCTAAACTTATCAATGATATGATAAGTTATCATATATAACAGCAAGATACAAGCTAAAAATCGATTGTTTTTATATATTTCTCATGAAAGTTGACTTAGTTCTAATTTTTACTAATGCTATTTCATGTCTACAAAATTTCAATATTTAATAATTATTAATGATTCAATATTCTTATTAACTTTAAAAAAATAAATAAATATTACTTTCAATATAGCGATATTGTGAATCCTTTAAATATTATTTTATATTACCTTGATCTCCTCAGTTTGCTTAAACTTTTCATGTGTGACATTTACGACTTCCACCATTAATATAGGTTGACTACCAGACGAAGGGTTCGATGAATCTAATGGTTTCTCTATAATCTTCTCGGGCGAATCTATCGACGGTTTTATTTCCATAGAGCCCGCTTCTTCTCAGTTTTCTCAGTTCGTTCTGTAACTTTATTCTCTGCCTTTTTCCGCCACGATCTACGGTTCTTGGCATTGGTCATTGTGTCGTCTACAGGGATGGTAATTGTGGTATTTAATAGTGGAAAGTCCAGTTTAAGCTCTGTGCAAAGTGGACAGGACAATATTTAAGCAGAACTAACCGAAAGATTAGAGCAACACCAAATCAAACAAGAAAATTTTTTTTATCGACTAACGGAACATTTCTACAAAATGTGATTTTATTGTAATATGAAAATAGCGAATACATTCCTTACTGTGTTCTGCCTTTTGAGTAATATCTTCAAAAATTTGGTTGATAATCTTGATTCTTCTGTGTGCCATAACCACCAGTCTTAATCGATTTCCCAGGTCCTGTACCTCGTGTACTTGGGCAAAAGTTTCAATCGGATAAATTTCATTCAAGTTTTGAACAACGTCACTTTTATTCCTGTACAAATTGAATTTTACATACATTATTCGTATTGTACAATGGATAATAATTAATTTTAACGCTATTTATATCAGTATAAATTACTGCTGGAAAATAATTTTATAGCACTTACTCTTCGGACTTTTTTAAGAAAACTCCCACGTAACGCTGATTCAGCTTTATCTTTCTACGTATTAAGTCTATCAAAACTGGATTGCTAATCTCAATTAGCTTAATAAACCTGGGAAACACTGGATTTCTATTGATAGCAACGACTGGAACATGAGGCCATACTTCAGGTACCAATACGGTTGCAGGCAGAGAAGTAGAATAATCTGCAGGTTGTTCTCCATCGCTATCGCTAAACAACACATATATATAAAATAAAAAACTGCTTTCTCAAAAATAGCATTGGATATATGCATATATATACAAAAATATAAAAGTATACATTACTATATTTCTGTGATGAAATATAATAATATATTTCATCATAGCTATTACACAAAATATAATAGACAGAATGAAAATATCAGTATCAAAAATAGTACAAATTAAAGTATAGGGAGGATAATGAATAACTATTACTGAATTACGAAGCAAGTAAATTATAGAGAGAACAAATTTATTAAGTTTACGAAAAACTAGAGGAAAAACAAGATACTCGAGTTTGAAAAAGTCCGGCAGGTTAAGAAATAAAACACACATTAATTAAGAAAATCATATAAAAACTCGAATCAATTAGGTAAAAAGAAAAAAAAAGAATTACTCGAGTTTGAAAGAGGCAGGCCAAATAAGAGATAAAATAAGCGATAAAGACAGAAATTAATTAAGATCATACGAAAGCTGATCGAACTGATTCAAGTAAATAAACTCAGTTTACCTCGGGGGGGGTCTCGATCGGAGTATTTTTTCGTCGTGAAAAGTCTCACCAACGTGACCGCGGGATGAACCCGGCTGATCCGCAGCAATCCCGACCTGTGACCCGGCGGCTCCGCTCGCACCAGCCGCGGTCTGACGCAAAACGGCGACGGTGCGCGATGATCCGAGGCCGACCGGTCGCCGCGGAAGGAGCGCGCGATCGCACCGCGCTGCCGCAGAATCTGCGGCAGCTTGGCATTCATCGCTGTCACGAGGCGCATGGTCCTCCGAAACCTTCGCGAAACTCCAGCCCTTGCTACCTTGTCACTCACGCGAGAATTGCTGGCCGAGCGGGAGGAAAAAAAAGAAAGCGAGAGAGGTTAGGTTATGACACGCGATACCACGCGAGTGCGTAGCTTGGTCCTAACCTGATTCAACGTAACTGCGACGAAGTTGTATGTACATACAACAACAGGAGGGAGTGGAATTGAGCAATAGAAAGAGACAAAGTGAGAGAGAACTGCAAAAGTTTGATGTTTAAAGTAACAAATTGAGTTACTCACATAAATTTCAATAAATACGCGATAAATTATATATGTTATTCTAAATGTAAGAAGATCATTTTGAACGTGCTGTAATAATCATCTATACATTGAAATTAAAATAATATTTGTAAAAGAAAAAGAAAAATATTTGTTAGAAATTTATTAAACAATAATCGAAGAGAAAATAAAGTTTAAATTATTTTACCATTTTTCAATTTGTGGGTAAATTGGAAAATGAAAGGAAGAATTATTATTCGAGCAATATTTCGAGGACTATTTTAAAATCAATATATCCCTTGATAAGCAAAAATGAATTAATTGATACATTATTAATTTGATAAAAAATACATATGAATTTTAAATTATTATTAAATAATGGAAAGACTATTTATATATATTATGTATTATGAATATATTATGTATTTATTGAGACGCTTGATCTGAATAACTGTGGGAAATTCTTTTCGCTGACATATGATTATTTTTCTAGACCTAAAAGTATAATCCAATCAACGCGAAGAAAATTTCCAACAATTGCAAAATAAATATTTTGTTGAAAATGGCCACTGGCTGTCGGCACGCGACGAAAGAAAGAGTGTCTTTAATAATATTTTGTCGGTGTCGTAACTCTCGACTGCATCGTAAAATGCACGCTACGCGTTAAAAATGAGTCACATACACATTTGATTTCGATTTTTATTGAGTTGAAAGAAAAAAGACGTAAAATCGAGAAGCACGAAAGAAGGCCGAGACTTTGAAAAGAAAGGAAATAAAGAAATAAAATATCAAACGCGACTAAACGTTCATTTAATTCAGAAAATATTATTTAAGGTAGAAAGTTCGAGATTGTGATCATTGACGATTGTCATTTCGCGTATTTTTCGAGTCTTTTTGAAAGAATTACCTCTATCCGCATGCATCATATTTACATTAATCTCAAAACGCTTGTCTAAAAATTTTTTTAATGCAAAAGGAACATATTTGTTAAATTTCATGCAGATATAGCCAGCTGTTTATTAGATCATGGATAAAGGTGTTGGTGACAGACAAATTAATCAAAAATCCTGGATTTCGCCTCTTATTAATAATAATCATTCAAATTACAAAATATCTCAATCTACTTCAAAGATGGACAATAATGAGAGCAATATTATTGATTACAAAAATATTTCACTCACTATGAGAGGTAAATTATTATAACAGCCATTATAAAATTTGCATTGTTTTTATTATCAATATTCTGCAAGATACGAATTTTATTTCTTTACAGGGAAAATAAGTTCAGATTACATATACAGAAACAGTGCAACGCAAAAGCAGCCTAATATCACTTTTGTGGAGGACACGGAAGATGATGATGAACAGTTCATCTTAAATATAAAAGCGATTATAGATAAAAATGACAAAATGTAACGTTTATTAATAATTAATTTGGATATAAATCTGCAGGATGTCCCAGTATATTCTTAAAATGCGATACTGTTTCACGAAATTCAAAATAATAATCGAGATATTAAATATTGAAGATATATTAGGCTGTGTTTAGCTCGAGCCATCGCTTTTTTTATATCATCTCCACACACTATCATTTGTCTAACGTTTAACATGTAATATCTCAATTGCGAATTTTGCAAAATGACATAGGTATCTTTCTTGTTCATCTCAATCAGTTCTATCTTCTCACGAGCGGTGGTAAGGGTATACTGGGACAGCAGATAATTATTGTACTTTTTCATTCAAATTGATATTTCGTCATGAATAGGCAGAGCAAGGAAAACTTTAGCATAAGAGATTTGCAAAGCAAATCGTATCTATCGAGAAAGAAAAAGTGTGCGTTCAGCGACGAGGATGAAAATCTGATGAAACGATTTAAAAGATCGGTGGACAAAAGCAATGCTTCGTGCGCAGCTACTCAAAAGTCGCAGCAGTCTGAGCACGGTGTTTCTGTTAGTAATCAAGAACATCACGATAACTCGACGACCTGTACCCCACAGATTACTCCGGTGATAGAATATAATAATAACGATACGTATTTCAGGTATATTCCAATTTTGTAGACAATTTTTAGATTTTGGACAGTTTCAAACGTATCGCGGCAATCGATCAATCGGTTGAGTTAACGTTTCATTTTCAGATGTAACATGAATGAACTATTTTTTCACGCAGCTTCAAAAAATGATCAATGGCCAATAACGGCAAATGCGAAAATTACCGAAATAGAAATCGAGGAAATACAGGAGATAATTTATCACGAGACACAGGATTTAACGCCTCCTCAGAAAGACAACTTGTAATTCATAAAATAATTCTTAGTTTATATAAATATGAAATATAATTTTTGTGATAGTTATCGATTTAATATATAATACTCTATATAAAATTATATATCTGTAAGCTTATTATTTGTAAAATATGTAAGTTACATGTGTTCAAAGTCTTTCCGAATTCTGATTCTATCAGATATATACAATATCGATCCAAAAATAAATGATAAAGAAAAATTATTTAAATTTGTAAAATACATAATTAGTATAATTATTGTAATAAAATTCTGATAATTTTAATTATATAATTTAAATTATAATAAATATATAATTAGATTGTTTTGTAATACAATGCTGCAGTTTGATATGACTTTTAACATGTTTGAATCGATATCTCGTCGATGATCTCATGAACGAAAAGAACGGGCGACATTCGGCAATCCTCGGCAGCGGAGACAATTCGATTTTCTATACATGTTTTTAATAAAATTATAAACAAATAAATTTCGGAGAGCTTGTGGCTATAGCAATTCTTTGTATACATAAACATCAATATATAAAATGCGGTGAAATAGTAAAAATAGTACACTACAGTACTATTATATTTTAATAACATATTTAAAAGATAATATATTTAAAATATTTAAAAGACTGATAAACTCTTATGGACGATCACATGACTATTAAAATTTAAATTGTTAACTTATAATGTAATATTAATTTTATGATTTATTATTATCCCATTGTTACATATTCAGGATCCAAAAATATTTAATTTTAATTTAAAACTGTGTTAAAAACTAATTATTTAAATATGTTAACAATAAAAAAATTTATAGCGTTTTCGATTTATCCGACTCGACTCGACTCCGAATCGGGTCAAGTCAGATCATAAGTTCGATTGTAAGTACGTAGCAGACGACTCTAAATCGAACTTATATAACTCGGAGTCGGGTCGAGTCGGTAAATCGAAAACGCTATAAGTCTGATCTTTTTAGCTAAACTGTACTGACTGCGACTGCGTTGAGTAACTTCCTGTCAGGCTAGCGTCCTATGGCATGTATTTCTCGCGTAACCAATCACATAACGTTTTATGTTATTTATTTCTCGAATAATGCTTTTGATTGATTACGCGGAAATAAATTCCATGGGACGCCAGGCTTAAAGTCGTAAAAATTCAGCGTATGTTTGTCTCACAGTTTTTGTAGAATTGTAAAAATTATTTAGATATTTTTTGCGTGCCTATACGCGCTCGCCGCCGACCGATTTGAGCCGCCGCAGGCGCGCTGTGACGTCACAGTGCCGTACATGATATATACGTCGGCGCGCCACTGGCCGCCTCGAGCCGCCGCAGGCGCGCTGTGACGTCACAGCGGTAGACGGCTCGGCCAGCCGCGCCCTCGTACCGGCGCGACATAACTGCTGCGTACGTATCACTGCGTACCAAGCGTTCCGAACGTTGACCGACCGTAGAGCACGCAGGTAGCGGCTAGTTTCGTGTACCGAAATACAATATCATATCATACAAAATAAAATACAAAATAAAATATTCCCTCCCATGGGTACGACCTTGACGTGGTGGGAGGGCTCAGTACCCTTCGGGGGAAGCTAACGTACCCGCCCCTCCTTTCCTTCGGTGTACGCGATGGGTATACCTGCGGAAATGCGTGCACGCAACCGTCCTAGTACGGCAGTGGCGCTTTTCGATGTGCGATAACTCATTGGCGCGCCCGCTCCTCCTTTCCCTCGGTGTACGCGATGTGTGATAACTCATTGGCGCGCCCGCTCCTCCTTTCCCTCGGTGTACGCGATGTGTGATAACTCATTGGCGCGCCCGCTCCTCCTTTCCCTCGGTGTACGCGATGGGTATACCTGCGGAAATGCGTGCACGCAACCGTCCTAGTACGGCAGTGGCGCTTTTCGATGTGCGATAACTCATTGGCGCGCCCGCTTCTCCTTTCCCTCGGTGTACGCGATGTGTGATAACTCATTGGCGCGCCCGCTCCTCCTTTCCCTCGGTGTACGCGATGGGTATACCTGCGGAAATGCGTGCACGCAACCGTCCTAGTACGGCAGTGGCGCTTTTCGATGTGCGATAACTCATTGGCGCGCCCGCTCCTCTTTTCCCTCGGTGTACGCGATGTGTGATAACTCATTGGCGCGCCCGCTCCTCCTTTCCCTCGGTGTACGCGATGGGTATACCTGCGGAAATGCGTGCACGCAACCGTCCTAGTACGGCAGTGGCGCTTTTCGATGTGCGATAACTCATTGGCGCGCCCGCTCCTCCTTTCCCTCGGTGTACGCGATGGGTATACCTGCGGAAATGCGTGCACGCAACCGTCCTAGTACGGCAGTGGCGCTTTTCGATGTGCGATAACTCATTGGCGCGCCCGCTCCTCCTTTCCCTCGGTGTACGCGATGGGTATACCTGCGGAAATGCGTGCACGCAACCGTCCTAGTACGGCAGTGGCGCTTTTCGATGTGCGATAACTCATTGGCGCGCCCGCTTCTCCTTTCCCTCGGTGTACGCGATGTGTGATAACTCATTGGCGCGCCCGCTCCTCCTTTCCCTCGGTGTACGCGATGTGTGATAACTCATTGGCGCGCCCGCTCCTTCTTTCCCTCGGTGTACGCGATGGTATACCTGCGGAAATGCGTGCACGCAACCGTCCTAGTACGGCAGTGGCGCATTTTCGATGTGCGATAACTCATTGGCGCGCCCGTCTTTCCCCTCCAAGTGGATTAGGCCTACTGGGGATACCACTTTAAAAAAAACGCATTAACAATAGTACCTCATGGGTAATGTGGAAATCTATTGACGAAAAAATACAACAATGCTCTAAGACATTTCTGTAATAATTAATGAATCTGACAATAATTAAATTAATTAATTATTTAATGTCAGATAGAATTAAATGATAGAATAAGATTTATCACGTTAATGCACAGAATATCATAAAAATTATTAAAAGAAATTATTTGAATGAGAGGTTAGGTGAGAATGAATGAATTCTCGGCATCGAAAACTTCTGCAAAGTCGGCAAGTCGGCAAATTAGTCATTAACCTCCGTTTATTTAGCAGACAAATTAAAAATTTTTTATTTTTTTTTGTTGTAATTGTTTGGGAATCATTTGGGCAAGTTTAGGAAAATATTATCATAATTTGGGAAATAATATTTTATTTATAATCGATGAAAATTAATTTAGCGTTTAGTTAGCAGACATAATAAAGGAAAAAAATTTTTTTTTAGCAATCAACTAGAAATTATTTGGAAAACATGTCTGTAAAGTTTCAATATTTAGGAAATAATAATTTCGTTGTAATAATTAAATTTAATATCTGAAAATCAGTTTCACCATTATGCGAAAATATTGGAACGTTCCAGCTGCGCACATTCCAATTGCGCATAGTCGTTTACAGTAACCTGGAGTTTTTTTGCTGGACTACCAATCAGAAACTTTTATACTAATTAGCCAATAAGCAAAGTCAGCATTGGAGATCCATCCTAAAAATTTTCTGTCTACAGTTTTGTAGTTTGAACTCGTTCAACTACAAAGCATTACTGCTCAAATGCACAGCGACAGTGCTGCTGCACCATAGAAGCCATCATATTAAAAGTGCTAATACACGAAAAATGCGAAATCTCTAGACTTAAGATTTTGTCGCTTCTATTCCTTTTTCATGTACAAAAGTTGCTGCCGTAATATTCAGCGACAAAAGTTGTCACGTGATCCTTTTTGTCGCTCAAACGGTCGGTATCAGCAGCACGTGAAAAAGCACCTATTTAGACTTACTTTTCATTGCAGCACTAGAACTTTTCGCTTTTACCAAGTTTAAAAAAAAAACATTTTATTTTGAATACAGAAAGTATATACTAAATCAGCGGTAAAAAAGATTTATTGATAATATGTGCATTGGCCTTCTCGAATAAATAAATAATTTGATAACAGAGAAAGTTTCAAAGTTTCAAAGTTTCCTCTAATTTGTAGAAATGAAAAAATAAAAACAAAATTAATTAAATTTTATATAAATATGTGTACAGAAGATATTACAAAAATTTAATTTTTGCAACAAAGCAAGCAGCTAACATTTTATTCAACTCTTCCCAGTTTTTTTTTTTTGATAAAAATATTCAATTTTTTTCTGCGATTTCCTTAATTCATAAATTAAAAATATTAAATTTTGAAGATATTATGTCAAGAGATAGCATTTAAATATTGGCAAATTTTTGCGATTTTTATAAGACTAATAATTATTAATTTCTTATTGAGCGCGATGGAATTCGCAGAATTGCATTTTATGTGCAAGTATGAATTTTTCTTACAATTAATTTTATGTCGTATATGTTTTATCTCTCGAGTGAAAAAATTTTTCTAGAATCATTTTGAAAAGAATAAAAGATTGCCCGAGAAGTCGGTAAATCATGGTTCGATCATTAAAAATTATCTAGCTCATTAAAATTAATATCCTAAGAAACATTATGACTGTGAATTATGTTCATTAATGTAATACAAACATAAAATATTCATGATATACGATAAATATTTCTTTTTCTAATTTGTGTGTTCTGTTAGTTCATTCGCATATCGTCACGTCAAGATATGACATGTTAATTTTCAGTTCATTTAAATACAAATAAGTCAAGGGCAATATTTAATTTATGTTGGATATATCATTATCAGTCTTGTTTTATGTTGTATTTTGGATCAGGATATAAGATTTATAACCTAATTTTATATTTGAGATTGTCTTTCTGGTCATAGGTGATTTTAAGATTCTGTCAATAAAATGATCGTACGATGTTTCGAGATCATATTTGACTATAAAATCGATCTATGATCTACCAATAGTATTCATAGACTGATTTTATGTTTAAGATCTTACATAATCTCGAAATTCCATACGGTCATTTTAAATCTTAAGACTACTTGAAACTTAAGATGGTTGTAAATACACAAATCAGATTACCATACATATTATAGAAATTGCATAAATCAAGAAAATAATATAATAAGGAATAAACTAATATAGAAAAAAATAAATAGATATTTTTGTAAGAAGCAACCTTTTCGCATATATCTGTTATTATTATTTCTTTTATTTATATCTGTTATTATTATTATTTCTTTTAATAAATTTAAAATTCGACTTTTAAGAGTTTTTAAGTTTTTTAATTATTATTAGGTACATTAAATAATTACATATTTTATATTTAAATTATCTATTTCTATTGTATTAGCTATTAAATATATCTCTATACAATTTATACGTTTATACATATAATATATTATTTTACGTTTTGCAAAATTGAGTGATCTGAAGGTAATGTTATATTTTGTTGTCGCAATTGGGGAAATGGAATATCAAGTATTACCCGAGGCCTATATTAGTTGACATAGTATACGCAATAATAGTTTTCTCTATTCTTACCTTTTGGCCTATGTTAATCTGGATGAATGTTCTCTGACATTACGTGACTCGCAGTGACGTAGAATAGGTCATTGGCGTATGCATGTATTTTTCATCTCTCATCCCTACCCTTTCCGATATTGCAATTATGTTTAGGCAGAGATGACGACAATAAGCAAAATGAACTTGTTTTCAACTCGGAAGGCATAAACGACGAATGACAAAACAACAGATTCTAAACTGAATACTATATATCGTAAAATTGCATAGTAAAAGCACACAAACGACAAATAAAGTTTTATTTACGTGAATGAAAGTAAATTGCTGAATATCAGAGAAACGTATGATTCTCCCAGTCCTTCGATAGCTACGCGACTGCGCGAATTCGCATGCGTTTTATATTAATTCATACGGCTGGGTTTTTGCATGCTCTTATCAGGCACGAAGGTCGGAGACCGTCAGCATAATTACAAGCAACAATGTTAAGGCCTAAAGTATATATCTTCGTTGAACAATAGCAGAAAAATGCGTAGCTTTGGAGCTAGTAATATCTCTCGAGTGACTGGAAGATAACATATCAGTCATCTTAATGTGTCGGTGGTATACATATTGATGTAAAAGAGGATGTGATATTAGTTTTGATTATGCGATGCATGGTGTAACTTTGTTGTCTTGTTCAAATATAAGGCTCAAATATTGGCTTTATAAACATACAGTACTGGAATACTTGTTGGATTTAATTAATTTAGCGTACTTGAGGAAATTTACATCTGCGATAATTTGAATTGTATAAGAAGACAGTGTGTGGTTTTAATTAAATCCAAGAATATTTATTTTATTCTTATAAAATGTCTATCAGAAAAGCTAAACTGATGTTTGATGACAATAACTTAATTAAAGTCAAAAGTAATAAACTTTTGTACATGCACAGATTATTACCTTCTTGTTTAATAATAAAAAATTATTAATTACTGACATCATAAAACTTTAAATTAAAAAAAAGAAAAAATGGTATATAAACGGTGAATTTCATTCTCAAACTATATTCTACATTATATTCTATTAAAACAGACTATATTCTATTAAAATAGAAAAACTTTAAAAATTTCAAAAAAATTGGAGGAAAATGAGATCATTATGAACATTTCTAAATTTTTCTTTATATAATTTGTGGTATTAATTACAGTAATATCTTGACAGTAATATCTGCGTCAAATACATGCATTTGCGCGAAACAAGGCCGAGTATCTTTACGTGAGATTTTTATAACTTTGACGTTAAAAAGGGATTAATAATATAATAAATGGCACGGCAAGGTAAATTCTATGTAGGTGCATGATAAAATAAATTGTTAAAAAATTCTTTTTTTTTATTTCTTTTATTTATTTTACTTATTACCGCATCGCTGAAGATGACTGAAAGTAGAACTAAAACGTTCAATGTATAATTACGTATCTTATTAATACTTGAAAATTGTTATACAGATAACATACGAACTAATAATCACATTGCACCCTTATTATCTTTTTGTTTGTCACTCGTTTGTTTTTATTTATCAAGAATTCTTAATTATCCATTTATTAAAAAAAATTAAGTTGATCTTGTCTTTAACGTCTCCATCTATGTCTACAGTCCATCTATTAAATAATTATTTCTATTTTATGATATCCCTCTGTACTGAATATCTCTGTATGAACGATTTCTTCAAATTTTAATAATATTTATACTCAACTAATTACCGATTACTTTAAACAAAAGAAACTGCTCGAGAGGAAAAAGACACCATAATGTTATCCGTGGTTACATTGCCGTTCTTTTTCTCATTGCGCACTGACAACCAATGCATGATACACTGGGCCGTGCTATAACTTGAGCTCCATCGCTACTTTCCTATCATTTCTAAATGTTATTATTTGTCTGTTATTATTTTAATATTTAACATTTCGATTATTATTATGAATGTTGCAAAACGTTATGGAACGTTTTTCGCTCATCTCAATCCATTCTACCATTATATTAGCAATATCAAAATTACTCTGTATACATTACAATGATGTTGAATGATGTTTGTTTTTTTAACAAGAATAAAAATTTCCTGAATTACTTCTGATAAACATCTTTCTTGACATTGAATTGGAAATGTCATAACTTTAGATTGATATGTAATTGTGTACTTCAATGTTGTTCTAATTGATCTTGATTCAACATTTAACCTATGAAACGATGATCTAACAAGTTGTCCAGATAACAAGATATTATTATTGAATAAAAACAATTCCCAAAGTTATTGCAAGATTTTTAGATTCAGTAAACATCTTTATCAATATTTCATAATTTGGACGATGGCATAGATTGCCCACACAGAACAATATATTCATTAAATTTCTATTAGATATTTACATATCTATTTGATGTCCATATCTACTATGGATAACTTATAGATATTTAATACCCAGCAAACACAAATGTAGCAAACACAAATGTAGCAGTTACATAACATAGATGCAATAGTTACATTACATATAATTTAAAATGTACATCTATGTTATGTAAATACTATATTTGTGTTTGCTGGAGAATAAAATATCTATATTTCCTGAATAACTAATCTATTGGATATTTACATATTATCCACATATTCATGCCTATCAAGTATCTACAAAACATAACCATAAAATATTCATATATTATCTACATATCTTTATGCATCAAATATCTTTTTCTAAGAATATCTGTTGGATATTTACATATTATCTATATATTTATGTCTACTAATGTCTACTAATAACTAAGATATCTAGTGAATATTCACATAAATTCACACAAATTATCGATTTATCCATAATCATCAAGTATCTACCAAGGATATCCAGTAGATATTTATATGTTATCCCTTTTAGTATTCTATTTTCTTATACAAAGTTTTCGAAAAGGTCCGAAAATGGTCATTTGACCATTTTCGGACCTTTTCGAAAAATATCTCAGAAACGGTGCATTTTAGAGAAATATGTTTTAGATAAAAGTTATAATGCTTAAAAAGATGCATATGATGGCAATATGAACTTGACCATAGGTGGCATTGTCAAGGTCATATAAAGGTCAACTTAATTTTTTTTAATGGAACTCCTATTTTTATTGCATATTTTTGTAGCTTATCTCGAGAGGTTTCCAAAACACTATAATTAAGTATATTTTCGTTGAACATTTTTCAAGATATTTTTCAAGATATATTTTAAATTTTGTTATGACAGTTTTTAATATAAAATATGAAATATCTCATAAAGTATTCACTTTTCGATGACTTTAGAAGTGTAATAAACATATATAGAATATTGAACAGATATCCACAATATATGCAGTTGATATCTATATGAATATTCACAGAATACTAATTAGATATTCAAGGGATATGGATATTGGTCTACATATTCTATGGATATCTATGAGACCTCGTATGGCGGACATTTGGATATTTAAAGTATGTATAATGGTTGTTTCTTAGATATTCGTTGATATCCCTAATAACCATTAAAAAAAATCTAGTAGATATCTAATACAAGTCGTATTCTGTGTGGGTTCATAGTATGTTACATAATCAAAGTTAGCATTAAGCGTATTTAAAATAATTTTGTTATTTTCTTATTTTTTAACAAATCTTGTTATATTTTACATTACGTTATGTCGTATGCGAATGAATATGAATAAAAATATTTGAAAATATGTGACGCGATATGCGGATACATCACTAATTTATTGCTCAATTTATATTGTATATCACATGTTTTTAAACATTTTTATTTTCATATTCATTCGCATATCATGTAATACGTATGTAAAGTACGGCAAAATTAGTTACAAAATGTAAAAGTTATTTTAAATACGCTTCTTTAATATATTTTTAATAAAAAAATATTCATAGAAATATTACAACAAATATAAAAAATATTTCTTTGTCAGATTAACATTTATTTTTATGTAGTAAGTAAAAAACTAAATAAAAAAAATCTTAATTTTCTTTACATGTATTTTGAAGAATATTTTCTGCTAATTCTAATTATGTAACATATTGTCAGTCTGTTACCAACTATATTCATTGCAAAGTATTGAAAAAGAAGGTGTTTACTGAATTTGAAATTGCCTTCAAAATTGTTTTTATTCATGATATTTTCTCGTCTGGATGGACGCATGCTGTTCGCACAATGGGATGAAAGATATAAAAAAAACCCTCTGTTATAAAAAGTTACATTTAAATATTGTAAATAAGTATTGTTTTAAATACTACTAAATTAACATCTGCTACATATTTGAATCTTTTATGAGTATTTGGAACCATGTCAACTTTTAAATCGAAACTGCAGTCCATTCAAATATTTCTTGTAATAATAATACGTATATGCAATGTGTTAGATATTATACTACTGTATATTATGCAATATGTACTTTATTGAAAAATTATCTTTCAAACATATAATTGTTGTTTTTTGTACTTATCCAAATTTTTATTCCTTTGTTTTAGAAGTTTCAAAAAAACTACATTTTCTTAGTCACTATTGATTTTCTAATAGAAATGTGTAAATGAAGTTTTTACCCACGAAAGCCAAATACCTATATCTTATAATGGTTTTTTTATTGAAAGAAATATGACGATTGTAATGTTGCTAAAGTTACTTTGCAAATCTTGTGCCGCAATAATATCTTAATGAATTCTCTTGTGTTTGAAGTAGCTATCTCACTTCTCTACATGGCTAATTATCTTTCTCTTGTAAATGCATGCTCTTGCACCATATATTGATAATAAACTGATTAAGGAATAAATATTCTGTGGACCATTTTTCTTACTTTTTTATATTTATTTTTTATATTTATATTTTATATTATACAAACACATATACAAACACGACACAGCTGACAAGACACACGTCGAGCGGGCAAAAGGCTAAAAAGACGAGAATCATAACAGAGAGAAATCAATTGCTCGCTTAAATAATGAAAAATGTATACTCGGTAAGGATATACTGTCCTACAGAAAGACGAGATTTTCATACAGCTGGATCGAAAAGACGAGAGACTTTACGCCGTGGCTAAAGGACAGATATACGAAAAAAAATGACTTAGCAATAGTAGCTAAAATTAATTTATTATAAAATTGGAGCGTATTCCAATCAACAATTGATAAATTTAAAGGAAAGTATAACTTGTATTGAAAATAGTAGTATCTTAATAAAACAGTATGTGAAATCTACGTGGTAATAACGTAAATTTCACTGATATCCATGGGTATTCACATTATTACCACATGAATTTTACGTATTGTTTTATTTAGATACTTATGTTGTGTGTAAAAATATCGCCTATATGATTTGCCGTCAATAACTGCGGTCGACTTAACGCTACAAATGCTTCGAAGTAGTTTTCTTCTCCTTTCTTTCAATAAAGATAGAAGGCAAATCAACCGTAACCTATATCAATTTCTCTAAGAGCCGATTACACCAACATTATTTTCAACGTTAATAATAAGCTAAAAATTTTAGCACTCATAATGGAGATTATTTAGAACTGCAGCAAAGGATAAAATAACAGTTAGCTAAGTGTCATATGTTTCTAGTAGGAAAAATTTGTTACTATAGCACTTAAGTGCAAATAGCTAAGAAATTTAGCTTCGACAGCAATAGCATTAGCTGTCCCTATTTTAAACACACATTTTAACTATGTCAGCTATATATTAGCTCCTAAATATTGCTAATCATTTTTTTCCGTGTACATTCCGCGGAAGAATCTGTACTTACAATTAGCTGAGTGTTAAATAAATCGAGCTCTTACAATTTTAAGATCCGTTCACCTGTCTTACGATATTCAAGTATAATATCTCATCTCGCATCCCGAACCACCAAAGTCAAATTTAAAATATGTTAGAGTGTGATTACTAAACATATTTGTACGGTTAGGCTATTTTAAATACTTGAAAATGAAGTTACTTTTTTGGAACTTTTTTTAACAAAAACAATATAAAGCAATATAAAATTAATTAAATATATTAAATAGATCGTATTTTTAAATATAAAAAAACAACTTTTATTTTTTAAAGATTATTTATTAATTTGTACAAATTATAATTAATGATCCTTTTCAAACGGATCTCTTTACACCCTTGGTTTGCAATGGTTGTACATATTAAATTTTTCTCTTCTGTTATTGAATCGTCGAAACCAATTAGTGTTTGCATTTTATTTAGTCTGCCTTTTGATATATGATTTTTCATTAAGACAAAGCGGATTTCGTCTTTTTTTTTCATGTATTTGATCCGATAATCAGCCCCGGATGCATTTCTTTTTTAAGATGAGAGTCCTTGATTTTTTCAATCTATTTTTTTATTTCATTTATATTTTTATTATAAATAATTAAGTTAATAAATAAGTAAAAATATAAATAAATGCTTGAATGCATAACTTTAATGATCTCTGATAAACGACTGACTAATAAGATTCGAAAAGTAAGACTTAATTAATACACTTCCTCCATTCTAACTGACGCAGAATATTGCAATAATATTGCAATAATATTGTAATATTCCAATTATATGGCTTAATATTCCTGGAATGTTGCCTCAATTTCTGCACCTCAGAAACATGAAAAGACTCTTGAAGACGTCAGGGTGACTTGACTTCTCGATCGCAGACGTAGTACTGTTCGATCACTACTACGCTATTCGCGTTGCGCAAAGAAGGGTTCGCAAATCAGTCGTGATACGTCACTAAAACGTAGGCCGCTTGACTAAAACGTAGGTCGTTTTCCTTGCAAACTCCAATAAAAATCGGACATTGCGTCTTTCGACCCATGCCACGCCTCCAATATCAATATTTATGACACAGCGGTGTACTTTCGAGAATCGAACGATCGAGCGATTCTTGCGAATAACAACGCCGCGTGCCTGTCCCCTGTTCGCTTATCAGGCGCGCGATTATCAACATGTTTTTAATGCCCCGTGCGCTCCTGACGCAACATTCCTCCCCTTTCGTCCACATCTCCTCGTACAAAATCATCAGCTTGCTCCCCCATCCCTCCTCCTCTCGTTGTCATCGTCATCGGCCCGATTGCGAAGAAGAGGAGGGAGGTTGGTTCTTAATGGTCTGCGGATAGCGTTTCTGCCTCCCTCTCCTTTTCTTTATCTCCCTTTCTCTCTCTCTCTCTCTCTCTCTCCCCCTCTCTCCTACTATCGACAGTTTTTCCTGTCATTTTCTCTCTCCCTTATGCCTCGCTGATAAATAAAATATTAACCGACGTTTAATCCGAGCAAACTGTATTCGTGATCGGGCGACCGAATCAGTAATTAGTGAGCGAACGAGCGAGCGAACGAGTGAACGAACGAACGAACGAACGTACGTTGAGTACGTTCCACCTGAGTAAACGCGCTCGTTTTTCCCACTCGTGGATACAACCACCGACTTGCCTCCGTGCAGCCTGTGCGCCATTCGTCCGTGTTAGTGGGCCATTTTAGAGAACGGAGAACGGACCCCGGCTTTTCCAGCCGTCGGCCGTTCTTTCCACAAATCTCTTTCATCCTTCGAGTACGAAGCGAGAGAAGATATATTGTTCGTTTATCGGCCATTCATTCTGTTGCCCGAACTCGAAACCGAACAACGCCCTCGCATCAGGAAAACAGAAACGAAAGAGAAGGAAACTGTATAAGAGCGAAGCGGGTGTTCCCGTAGAATGAGCTGTGCGGACACTCGAAGCAGCGCGAACAAACAGCAACGATAGTGTGTTCTCCATTGATTCAATTCTCTATTTTTCTTTACGTCGAATATTAATTCACCTCAACATGGTTCATCTGCGGCGCAAAGTAAGTAACCCTCGCATTCGTTCCTCGATCAAGGCTATTGCCGTGTAAATCGGTCGGGAAATAAAAAATCGGGAAAATTTTAGACCTAGAATCGAAGATCGGAAGCGGAACTAGTATTGAATTTGATTCGCCCGGTGCGATAGATCGAATAATCGCATTTTGTTTGAAATGGAAACGATTGCGCAAAACTCGGCGAGAAACTTTCCAGAACGAGAAATAATTTTAAGGTGACTTTTACCAAGCCGGGTTATCCTAAACACCGGTTAATTTCGTTGATACCAGCATAGTCATTAGCCAATTTCACTATATTAGCCAATAGTTAGTCACAACGGAATTAAACGGCGATCAGATTAATCAGGACTTGATAAAAGTTGTCCTTAGACCTCTCAGATCCGTTGGTCTTCTCCCTGTGCCGTTTCTATATGTTCTTTTTTCATTAGAAATTGGCTGGGAAATTCCAGCAGAATTGTATGATAAGCGTCGATTTACATACTTCAAATACGCGATAATGAAAGACTGAATATGGTTATAGATTGCGGGCATTTATATTTTGTTATTATATTTTAAACTACTTGAAACAAATATTTAAAATATATATTTTCTGAGGAGAGATTTAAAATATAGATTTTAGGATAAGAACATTAATATAATTATTTTCATTCGCATATACAAATCAAAAAATGAACTTGAAATGTCAAACTTATTTGATTGCGGTCGTAACTTATACGATCGGTTTAAATTTCTCTAGATTGCATGTATGTACGGTATTTAAATATATTGAGAAGATAAGTAAGAAAATTTTGCTCTAGTTGAAAATATAATAATTATACTTTATTACGAAACAAACATTATCGCTCCGTTAAAACGGAATGATATTTTATATTTATCATAAAATCCAAATTGCAAAAGTATATACATCTGCTGGAATATCGTTTTGCATTTATTTTATAAATATTAGATAAAATAAGAAAAAAATTAGATGAAGAACCAATTACTTTGTTTATCAAATATAAATATTAAAATATTCGAAATTAGTAAAATATAAAAATTACAAACAAAAATATACTTTCAGATCGGAAACTTATCTAAATTTTAAGAAAAAAGTAATCATTAATTAAAAATTGAACTTTGTTAAATCGTAATGAAAATCGTGCAACGTTTTAAATAACACTCCATGTAAATCATATATAGTATAAGTTCAAGTTATTGTGATTTTTGTGCCAAGATTGTCTTAGCGCATTATTGTATATCTTGATATAACAATTAAATCTTTTGATATAAATATAATCCGAGATAATACTGAGATAATACCTTAAAATATTCTTAATGTATAAAAGCATAAAATCGAGGAGTTGGTCACTGAGGTAATTTTTGTACAAAGGCTAGGTAATTCAGTGATAATCCAAACGAAATCTTTGGTAATCCAAGGTAATTTGAGATAATTCTAAATAATCTTTGCACGAAAAATGTACGAACATCCAGACTCTAATGATAAGTTTACTAGTCAAGTTACTAGTCAAAAAGTAGATGTAGCATATAGCCGATGTAATTAACATA
>OV788329.1:11414434-11559434 GCA_928718305.1 Tetramorium bicarinatum
GTTTCAAAGTTTCCTCTAATTTGTAGAAATAAAAAAATAAAAACAAAATTAATTAAATTTTATATAAATATGTGTACAGAAGATATTACAAAAATTTAATTTTTGCAACAAAGCAAGCAGCTAACATTTTATTCAACTCTTCCCAGTTTTTTTTTTTGATAAAAATATTCAATTTTTTTCTGCGATTTCCTTAATTCATAAATTAAAAATATTAAATTTTGAAGATATTATGTCAAGAGATAGCATTTAAATATTGGCAAATTTTTGCGATTTTTATAAGACTAATAATTATTAATTTCTTATTGAGCGCGATGGAATTCGCAGAATTGCATTTTATGTGCAAGTATGAATTTTTCTTACAATTAATTTTATGTCGTATATGTTTTATCTCTCGAGTGAAAAAATTTTTCTAGAATCATTTTGAAAAGAATAAAAGATTGCCCGAGAAGTCGGTAAATCATGGTTCGATCATTAAAAATTATCTAGCTCATTAAAATTAATATCCTAAGAAACATTATGACTGTGAATTATGTTCATTAATGTAATACAAACATAAAATATTCATGATATACGATAAATATTTCTTTTTCTAATTTGTGTGTTCTGTTAGTTCATTCGCATATCGTCACGTCAAGATATGACATGTTAATTTTCAGTTCATTTAAATACAAATAAGTCAAGGGCAATATTTAATTTATGTTGGATATATCATTATCAGTCTTGTTTTATGTTGTATTTTGGATCAGGATATAAGATTTATAACCTAATTTTATATTTGAGATTGTCTTTCTGGTCATAGGTGATTTTAAGATTCTGTCAATAAAATGATCGTACGACGTTTCGAGATCATATTTGACTATAAAATCGATCTATGATCTACCAATAGTATTCATAGACTGATTTTATGTTTAAGATCTTACATAATCTCGAAATTCCATACGGTCATTTTAAATCTTAAGACTACTTGAAACTTAAGATGGTTGTAAATACACAAATCAGATTACCATACATATTATAGAAATTGCATAAATCAAGAAAATAATATAATAAGGAATAAACTAATATAGAAAAAAATAAATAGATATTTTTGTAAGAAGCAACCTTTTCGCATATATCTGTTATTATTATTTCTTTTATTTATATCTGTTATTATTATTATTTCTTTTAATAAATTTAAAATTCGACTTTTAAGAGTTTTTAAGTTTTTTAATTATTATTAGGTACATTAAATAATTACATATTTTATATTTAAATTATCTATTTCTATTGTATTAGCTATTAAATATATCTCTATACAATTTATACGTTTATACATATAATATATTATTTTACGTTTTGCAAAATTGAGTGATCTGAAGGTAATGTTATATTTTGTTGTCGCAATTGGGGAAATGGAATATCAAGTATTACCCGAGGCCTATATTAGTTGACATAGTATACGCAATAATAGTTTTCTCTATTCTTACCTTTTGGCCTATGTTAATCTGGATGAATGTTCTCTGACATTACGTGACTCGCAGTGACGTAGAATAGGTCATTGGCGTATGCATGTATTTTTCATCTCTCATCCCTACCCTTTCCGATATTGCAATTATGTTTAGGCAGAGATGACGACAATAAGCAAAATGAACTTGTTTTCAACTCGGAAGGCATAAACGACGAATGACAAAACAACAGATTCTAAACTGAATACTATATATCGTAAAATTGCATAGTAAAAGCACACAAACGACAAATAAAGTTTTATTTACGTGAATGAAAGTAAATTGCTGAATATCAGAGAAACGTATGATTCTCCCAGTCCTTCGATAGCTACGCGACTGCGCGAATTCGCATGCGTTTTATATTAATTCATACGGCTGGGTTTTTGCATGCTCTTATCAGGCACGAAGGTCGGAGACCGTCAGCATAATTACAAGCAACAATGTTAAGGCCTAAAGTATATATCTTCGTTGAACAATAGCAGAAAAATGCGTAGCTTTGGAGCTAGTAATATCTCTCGAGTGACTGGAAGATAACATATCAGTCATCTTAATGTGTCGGTGGTATACATATTGATGTAAAAGAGGATGTGATATTAGTTTTGATTATGCGATGCATGGTGTAACTTTGTTGTCTTGTTCAAATATAAGGCTCAAATATTGGCTTTATAAACATACAGTACTGGAATACTTGTTGGATTTAATTAATTTAGCGTACTTGAGGAAATTTACATCTGCGATAATTTGAATTGTATAAGAAGACAGTGTGTGGTTTTAATTAAATCCAAGAATATTTATTTTATTCTTATAAAATGTCTATCAGAAAAGCTAAACTGATGTTTGATGACAATAACTTAATTAAAGTCAAAAGTAATAAACTTTTGTACATGCACAGATTATTACCTTCTTGTTTAATAATAAAAAATTATTAATTACTGACATCATAAAACTTTAAATTAAAAAAAAGAAAAAATGGTATATAAACGGTGAATTTCATTCTCAAACTATATTCTACATTATATTCTATTAAAACAGACTATATTCTATTAAAATAGAAAAACTTTAAAAATTTCAAAAAAATTGGAGGAAAATGAGATCATTATGAACATTTCTAAATTTTTCTTTATATAATTTGTGGTATTAATTACAGTAATATCTTGACAGTAATATCTGCGTCAAATACATGCATTTGCGCGAAACAAGGCCGAGTATCTTTACGTGAGATTTTTATAACTTTGACGTTAAAAAGGGATTAATAATATAATAAATGGCACGGCAAGGTAAATTCTATGTAGGTGCATGATAAAATAAATTGTTAAAAAATTCTTTTTTTTTATTTCTTTTATTTATTTTACTTATTACCGCATCGCTGAAGATGACTGAAAGTAGAACTAAAACGTTCAATGTATAATTACGTATCTTATTAATACTTGAAAATTGTTATACAGATAACATACGAACTAATAATCACATTGCACCCTTATTATCTTTTTGTTTGTCACTCGTTTGTTTTTATTTATCAAGAATTCTTAATTATCCATTTATTAAAAAAAATTAAGTTGATCTTGTCTTTAACGTCTCCATCTATGTCTACAGTCCATCTATTAAATAATTATTTCTATTTTATGATATCCCTCTGTACTGAATATCTCTGTATGAACGATTTCTTCAAATTTTAATAATATTTATACTCAACTAATTACCGATTACTTTAAACAAAAGAAACTGCTCGAGAGGAAAAAGACACCATAATGTTATCCGTGGTTACATTGCCGTTCTTTTTCTCATTGCGCACTGACAACCAATGCATGATACACTGGGCCGTGCTATAACTTGAGCTCCATCGCTACTTTCCTATCATTTCTAAATGTTATTATTTGTCTGTTATTATTTTAATATTTAACATTTCGATTATTATTATGAATGTTGCAAAACGTTATGGAACGTTTTTCGCTCATCTCAATCCATTCTACCATTATATTAGCAATATCAAAATTACTCTGTATACATTACAATGATGTTGAATGATGTTTGTTTTTTTAACAAGAATAAAAATTTCCTGAATTACTTCTGATAAACATCTTTCTTGACATTGAATTGGAAATGTCATAACTTTAGATTGATATGTAATTGTGTACTTCAATGTTGTTCTAATTGATCTTGATTCAACATTTAACCTATGAAACGATGATCTAACAAGTTGTCCAGATAACAAGATATTATTATTGAATAAAAACAATTCCCAAAGTTATTGCAAGATTTTTAGATTCAGTAAACATCTTTATCAATATTTCATAATTTGGACGATGGCATAGATTGCCCACACAGAACAATATATTCATTAAATTTCTATTAGATATTTACATATCTATTTGATGTCCATATCTACTATGGATAACTTATAGATATTTAATACCCAGCAAACACAAATGTAGCAGTTACATAACATAGATGCAATAGTTACATTACATATAATTTAAAATGTACATCTATGTTATGTAAATACTATATTTGTGTTTGCTGGAGAATAAAATATCTATATTTCCTGAATAACTAATCTATTGGATATTTACATATTATCCACATATTCATGCCTATCAAGTATCTACAAAACATAACCATAAAATATTCATATATTATCTACATATCTTTATGCATCAAATATCTTTTTCTAAGAATATCTGTTGGATATTTACATATTATCTATATATTTATGTCTACTAATGTCTACTAATAACTAAGATATCTAGTGAATATTCACATAAATTCACACAAATTATCGATTTATCCATAATCATCAAGTATCTACCAAGGATATCCAGTAGATATTTATATGTTATCCCTTTTAGTATTCTATTTTCTTATACAAAGTTTTCGAAAAGGTCCGAAAATGGTCATTTGACCATTTTCGGACCTTTTCGAAAAATATCTCAGAAACGGTGCATTTTAGAGAAATATGTTTTAGATAAAAGTTATAATGCTTAAAAAGATGCATATGATGGCAATATGAACTTGACCATAGGTGGCATTGTCAAGGTCATATAAAGGTCAACTTAATTTTTTTTAATGGAACTCCTATTTTTATTGCATATTTTTGTAGCTTATCTCGAGAGGTTTCCAAAACACTATAATTAAGTATATTTTCGTTGAACATTTTTCAAGATATTTTTCAAGATATATTTTAAATTTTGTTATGACAGTTTTTAATATAAAATATGAAATATCTCATAAAGTATTCACTTTTCGATGACTTTAGAAGTGTAATAAACATATATAGAATATTGAACAGATATCCACAATATATGCAGTTGATATCTATATGAATATTCACAGAATACTAATTAGATATTCAAGGGATATGGATATTGGTCTACATATTCTATGGATATCTATGAGACCTCGTATGGCGGACATTTGGATATTTAAAGTATGTATAATGGTTGTTTCTTAGATATTCGTTGATATCTCTAATAACCATTAAAAAAAATCTAGTAGATATCTAATACAAGTCGTATTCTGTGTGGGTTGATAGTATGTTACATAATCAAAGTTAGCATTAAGCGTATTTAAAATAATTTTGTTATTTTCTTATTTTTTAACAAATCTTGTTATATTTTACATTACGTTATGTCGTATGCGAATGAATATGAATAAAAATATTTGAAAATATGTGACGCGATATGCGGATACATCACTAATTTATTGCTCAATTTATATTGTATATCACATGTTTTTAAACATTTTTATTTTCATATTCATTCGCATATCATGTAATACGTATGTAAAGTACGGCAAAATTAGTTACAAAATGTAAAAGTTATTTTAAATACGCTTCTTTAATATATTTTTAATAAAAAAATATTCATAGAAATATTACAATAAATATAAAAAATATTTCTTTGTCAGATTAACATTTATTTTTATGTAGTAAGTAAAAAACTAAATAAAAAAAATCTTAATTTTCTTTACATGTATTTTGAAGAATATTTTCTGCTAATTCTAATTATGTAACATATTGTCAGTCTGTTACCAACTATATTCATTGCAAAGTATTGAAAAAGAAGTTTACTGAATTTGAAATTGTCTTCAAAATTGTTTTTATTCATGATATTTTCTCGTCTGGATGGACGCATGCTGTTCGCACAATGGGATGAAAGATATAAAAAAAACCCTCTGTTATAAAAAGTTACATTTAAATATTGTAAATAAGTATTGTTTTAAATACTACTAAATTAACATCTGCTACATATTTGAATCTGTTATGAGTATTTGGAACCATGTCAACTTTTAAATCGAAACTGCAGTCCATTCAAATATTTCTTGTAATAATAATACGTATATGCAATGTGTTAGATATTATACTACTGTATATTATGCAATATGTACTTTATTGAAAAATTATCTTTCAAACATATAATTGTTGTTTTTTGTACTTATCCAAATTTTTATTCCTTTGTTTTAGAAGTTTCAAAAAAACTACATTTTCTTAGTCACTATTGATTTTCTAATAGAAATGTGTAAATGAAGTTTTTACCCACGAAAGCCAAATACCTATATCTTATAATGGTTTTTTTATTGAAAGAAATATGACGATTGTAATGTTGCTAAAGTTACTTTGCAAATCTTGTGCCGCAATAATATCTTAATGAATTCTCTTGTGTTTGAAGTAGCTATCTCACTTCTCTACATGGCTAATTATCTTTCTCTTGTAAATGCATGCTCTTGCACCATATATTGATAATAAACTGATTAAGGAATAAATATTCTGTGGACCATTTTTCTTACTTTTTATATTTATTTTTTATATTTATATTTTATATTATACAAACACATATACAAACACGACACAGCTGACAAGACACACGTCGAGCGGGCAAAAGGCTAAAAAGACGAGAATCATAACAGAGAGAAATCAATTGCTCGCTTAAATAATGAAAAATGTATACTCGGTAAGGATATACTGTCCTACAGAAAGACGAGATTTTCATACAGCTGGATCGAAAAGACGAGAGACTTTACGCCGTGGCGAAAGGACAGATATACGAAAAAAAAATGACTTAGCAATAGTAGCTAAAATTAATTTATTATAAAATTGGAGCGTATTCCAATCAACAATTGATAAATATAAAGGAAAGTATAACTTGTATTGAAAATAGTAGTATCTTAATAAAACAGTATGTGAAATCCACGTGGTAATAACGTAAATTTCACTGATATCCATGGGTATTCACATTATTACCACATGAATTTTACGTATTGTTTTATTTAGATACTTATGTTGTGTGTAAAAATATCGCCTATATGATTTGCCGTCAATAACTGCGGTCGACTTAACGCTACAAATGCTTCGAAGTAGTTTTCTTCTCCTTTCTTTCAATAAAGATAGAAGGCAAATCAACCGTAACCTATATCAATTTCTCTAAGAGCCGATTACACCAACATTATTTTCAACGTTAATAATAAGCTAAAAATTTTAGCACTCATAATGGAGATTATTTAGAACTGCAGCAAAGGATAAAATAACAGTTAGCTAAGTGTCATATGTTTCTAGTAGGAAAAATTTGTTACTATAGCACTTAAGTGCAAATAGCTAAGAAATTTAGCTTCGACAGCAATAGCATTAGCTGTCCCTATTTTAAACACACATTTTAACTATGTCAGCTATATATTAGCTCCTAAATATTGCTAATCATTTTTTTCCGTGTACATTCCGCGGAAGAATCTGTACTTACAATTAGCTGAGTGTTAAATAAATCGAGCTCTTACAATTTTAAGATCCGTTCACCTGTCTTACGATATTCAAGTATAATATCTC
Organism: Tetramorium bicarinatum; assembly: GCA_928718305.1. Taxonomy (NCBI): domain Eukaryota; kingdom Metazoa; phylum Arthropoda; class Insecta; order Hymenoptera; family Formicidae; genus Tetramorium; species Tetramorium bicarinatum. The sequence goes on from OV788329.1 coordinate 11,421,731, forward strand.
ATCTCGCATCCCGAACCACCAAAGTCAAATTTAAAATATGTTAGAGTGTGATTACTAAACATATTTGTACGGTTAGGCTATTTTAAATACTTGAAAATGAAGTTACTTTTTTGGAACTTTTTTTAACAAAAACAATATAAAGCAATATAAAATTAATTAAATATATTAAATAGATCGTATTTTTAAATATAAAAAAACAACTTTTATTTTTTAAAGATTATTTATTAATTTGTACAAATTATAATTAATGATCCTTTTCAAACGGATCTCTTTACACCCTTGGTTTGCAATGGTTGTACATATTAAATTTTTCTCTTCTGTTATTGAATCGTCGAAACCAATTAGTGTTTGCATTTTATTTAGTCTGCCTTTTGATATATGATTTTTCATTAAGACAAAGCGGATTTCGTCTTTTTTTTTCATGTATTTGATCCGATAATCAGCCCCGGATGCATTTCTTTTTTAAGATGAGAGTCCTTGATTTTTTCAATCTATTTTTTTATTTCATTTATATTTTTATTATACATAATTAAGTTAATAAATAAGTAAAAATATAAATAAATGCTTGAATGCATAACTTTAATGATCTCTGATAAACGACTGACTAATAAGATTCGAAAAGTAAGACTTAATTAATACACTTCCTCCATTCTAACTGACGCAGAATATTGCAGTAATATTGCAATAATATTGTAATATTCCAATTATATGGCTTAATATTCCTGGAATGTTGCCTCAATTTCTGCACCTCAGAAACATGAAAAGACTCTTGAAGACGTCAGGGTGACTTGACTTCTCGATCGCAGACGTAGTACTGTTCGATCACTACTACGCTATTCGCGTTGCGCAAAGAAGGGTTCGCAAATCAGTCGTGATACGTCACTAAAACGTAGGCCGCTTGACTAAAACGTAGGTCGTTTTCCTTGCAAACTCCAATAAAAATCGGACATTGCGTCTTTCGACCCATGCCACGCCTCCAATATCAATATTTATGACACAGCGGTGTACTTTCGAGAATCGAACGATCGAGCGATTCTTGCGAATAACAACGCCGCGTGCCTGTCCCCTGTTCGCTTATCAGGCGCGCGATTATCAACATGTTTTTAATGCCCCGTGCGCTCCTGACGCAACATTCCTCCCCTTTCGTCCAACATCTCCTCGTACAAAATCATCAGCTTGCTCCCCCATCCCTCCTCCTCTCGTTGTCATCGTCATCGGCCCGATTGCGAAGAAGAGGAGGGAGGTTGGTTCTTAATGGTCTGCGGATAGCGTTTCTGCCTCCCTCTCCTTTTCTTTATCTCCCTTTCTCTCTCTCTCTCTCTCTCTCTCTCTCTCTCTCTCCTACTATCGACAGTTTTTCCTGTCATTTTCTCTCTCCCTTATGCCTCGCTGATAAATAAAATATTAACCGACGTTTAATCCGAGCAAACTGTATTCGTGATCGGGCGACCGAATCAGTAATTAGTGAGCGAACGAGCGAGCGAACGAGTGAACGAACGAACGAACGAACGTACGTTGAGTACGTTCCACCTGAGTAAACGCGCTCGTTTTTCCCACTCGTGGATACAACCACCGACTTGCCTTCGTGCAGCCTGTGCGCCATTCGTCCGTGTTAGTGGGCCATTTTAGAGAACGGAGAACGGACCCCGGCTTTTCCAGCCGTCGGCCGTTCTTTCCACAAATCTCTTTCATCCTTCGAGTACGAAGCGAGAGAAGATATATTGTTCGTTTATCGGCCATTCATTCTGTTGCCCGAACTCGAAACCGAACAACGCCCTCGCATCAGGAAAACAGAAACGAAAGAGAAGGAAACTGTATAAGAGCGAAGCGGGTGTTCCCGTAGAATGAGCTGTGCGGACACTCGAAGCAGCGCGAACAAACAGCAACGATAGTGTGTTCTCCATTGATTCAATTCTCTATTTTTCTTTACGTCGAATATTAATTCACCTCAACATGGTTCATCTGCGGCGCAAAGTAAGTAATCCTCGCATTCGTTCCTCGATCAAGGCTATTGCCGTGAAAATCGGTCGGGAAATAAAAAATCGGGAAAATTTTAGACCTAGAATCGAAGATCGGAAGCGGAACTAGTATTGAATTTGATTCGCCCGGTGCGATAGATCGAATAATCGCATTTTGTTTGAAATGGAAACGATTGCGCAAAACTCGGCGAGAAACTTTCCAGAACGAGAAATAATTTTAAGGTGACTTTTACCAAGCCGGGTTATCCTAATCACCGGTTAATTTCGTTGATACCAGCATAGTCATTAGACAATTTCACTATATTAGCCAATAGTTAGTCACAACGGAATTAAACGGCGATCAGATTAATCAGGACTTGATAAAAGTTGTCCTTAGACCTCTCAGATCCGTTGGTCTTCCCCCTGTGCCGTTTCTATATGTTCTTTTTTCATTAGAAATTGGCTGGGAAATTCCAGCAGAATTGTATGATAAGCGTCGATTTACATACTTCAAATACGCGATAATGAAAGACTGAATATGGTTATAGATTGCGGGCATTTATATTTTGTTATTATATTTTAAACTACTTGAAACAAATATTTAAAATATATATTTTCTGAGGAGAGATTTAAAATATAGATTTTAGGATAAGAACATTAATATAATTATTTTCATTCGCATATACAAATCAAAAAATGAACTTGAAATGTCAAACTTATTTGATTGCGGTCGTAACTTATACGATCGGTTTAAATTTCTCTAGATTGCATGTATGTACGGTATTTAAATATATTGAGAAGATAAGTAAGAAAATTTTGCTCTAGTTGAAAATATAATAATTATACTTTATTACGAAACAAACATTATCGCTCCGTTAAAACGGAATGATATTTTATATTTATCATAAAATCCAAATTGCAAAAGTATATACATCTGCTGGAATATCGTTTTGCATTTATTTTATAAATATTAGATAAAATAAGAAAAAAATTAGATGAAGAACCAATTACTTTGTTTATCAAATATAAATATTAAAATATTCGAAATTAGTAAAATATAAAAATTACAAACAAAAATATACTTTCAGATCGGAAACTTATCTAAATTTTAAGAAAAAAGTAATCATTAATTAAAAATTGAACTTTGTTAAATCGTAATGAAAATCGTGCAACGTTTTAAATAACACTCCATGTAAATCATATATAGTATAAGTTCAAGTTATTGTGATTTTTGTGCCAAGATTGTCTTAGCGCATTATTGTATATCTTGATATAACAATTAAATCTTTTGATATAAATATAATCCGAGATAATACTGAGATAATACCTTAAAATATTCTTAATGTATAAAAGCATAAAATCGAGGAGTTGGTCACTGAGGTAATTTTTGTACAAAGGCTAGGTAATTCAGTGATAATCCAAACGAAATCTTTGGTAATCCAAGGTAATTTGAGGTAATTCTAAATAATCTTTGCACGAAAAATGTACGAACATCCAGACTCTAATGATAAGTTTACTAGTCAAGTTACTAGTCAAAAAGTAGATGTAGCATATAGCCGATGTAATTAACATAGACATGAACCAAATAATCGACAATATCGGTAAATAAATGTAGCTTAGTGTTTTTAAAAATGGATGGCGTTGCTGTAAGTATTCCAAAATCGCCGATAGTGCACTTCAGTGTTGCCAGATCTCTCACTAAAGTAGGAAATCTCCCACTTTTTAAACAAATTTAACGTTTTCATTAGAAATTGGCTGGGAAATTCCAGCAGAATTGTACGATAATCGTTGATTTACATATTTCAAATACGCGATAATGAAAGACGTTTCCCACCCACTAATACAAATCTCCCACTTTTTAATTCTTTTTAATTAATATTTCTTTTTTTCAAAATGCTTTTACAAATTTTAGATTTATCATTCACATTTATATCCAATTACATCATTTTATTAGGCGCGTTTAGTAGAAAAAACCGTTCAGTAATTCTTTAAGGCTGGTCAAACAAATTTTTCAACGAGTATCAATTAGTGATCCGACTTTACATTTCTCGAACCAAAAATTGTCAAGCAAATATCTACTATTGCGTCATTAGCCTCACATTTCCCAAATAAATTGTATCAGAGTCAGAATTACAAAAGCTGGATTAGCATATGTTAAAGAATGTAAAAGAAATCAATTTCAATGAATCATCGACAACACAATTTTGGGTAAAAGTTGGAAAATTAACATTTGGAGATTCTCAACCAATGTTTTCAACTTTAATAAAATTTGTATTTGCTCTACTGAGTTTTCCGCACGCTAGTGCCAATGTGAAAAGAATATTCTCCATAATGAATGGAATAAAAACAAAAAAAAAATGATCAAAAATTGGCAATAAACTCATGAACGAATTACATACCAAGAGATTCTTCGCATCAAGCGACTGTTTTAGTTTCCCAATTATGAAAGAGACGCGAGATCACTTTATTGTCGATACGTACTGTCAATATGATAGTGATGATGCAATATAATTTTAAAGAAGTAATATTACAGTATAAGTGCATTAAAATAAAATAATTTATAACATTGCTATATATATATACATATATATTATATATATGTTTTAAAAAATTAAATTTTAAATATTTTAAATATTTTAATATTTAAAAAAATTAAATCTTTTTAAACATAATAAAGAAACATTTGATTAAAAAAAATTTTGTTAATTTCCCACCTTTGGAACAATAATCCCACGTTATTACAGCCCCCTCTACCACATTTTAGACAGCGGCAATATTGGTGCACTTTTCAGGCTACTCTCTGTCAGGCTTGTCACTGTCTTAGAGTGCGTTTGGCAATACGTGTTCCCTCAAGTATCGTTTTATAGTCAATTGTTGTTGTATTGTTTAACAGTCAATAAACAATATCTCCCATACGCGTTTGGTTATTCCCGCAGTGGTAATTTTTTTCAGTGGTAATTCCATATGTATATCCGATAAATCTATAGCCGCTAAGAAACAAACGAATATCAGAAACGTAATTTTTCGACATATCAAACTAGATCAAAATGGAAAATTCTGAACAAACATCGAGGGAATTATCGGCTGAAATTAACACAGAAAATACGGTATTGATAAATATTAACAATAAATTGAAATTTTTACCAAGTTATTCGTATGTGATCGAACTGTTAAAAGAAATAGGATATTACATTGAAAATTCTTTTCTTTTGATTCACGAAAAAGACACTAAAGAAACAGAAAAGTTTTCAAGAGAGTTTGCAACTTCATTTGTTAGTGGATAAAGAAGATTATGATTAAACCTATTGTTTTTCAAAAAACCTGAAATGTTTAAAATAATGGGAGGATTCAAAAAACAAATTTTCAAATTGTCTCAACAGTTGCAAAAAGAAACAATACCAAGTAATAAAAATATAGATGATAAAAGGAAAATTTATAAAAGAAAACGAGACAATCTCGAAGACGATTTAAATTTTTTTTATATCAAAACCGCCCGTGACCAACCCTCGCATAAAACTGATAAGAAGACAATTTTATAACATCGGTAAAATGTCTTATTTTTTATCATTTATTTTATGATATCTTTCACGATATGGATACACATGGATTTCGTATCTCACTTAAAATCAACATATAATGCGTGTATGTTGTAATGCATAAGATTATAAGATTTATTCTATTATTTTAAATAATCAAAAAATTTCGAAAAATTTTTTCTAAGAAGAATAGAATTTTTTATAAAATCCGAATTAAGATAAGCTTTGTACGCATCGGGATTATCTTAATATATTATATAATTTATCAATATGATAATTCGATTACTTCGTATAAATATAATCCAATATAATACTAACACCTTAAAAACATTTTAAAAATATAAAAGTATTATATGAAGCAGAAAAATAATTTTATGATGTTATTAAAATGTCTGGTACCTATTTAAAGTATGTAGAAAATATTCTATAGAAATAGATCTTACATCAATTTTAAACATGCATATGTTATGTACAGTAATATGTACATGTATTTCTTTTAATCTTTCTTCTTCTAATATTTTCTAGGATAGGATTCATCTATCGATGAATTTAGGATATATTGTAAGATGCACAAAAATATGGATATTTTCTCAGAAGATATATCAATTAAAGATGAAAAGTTATTTATTAATTTAGTTTGATGATACAATCAATATTATGTAAAAATATATGAAAATATTAAATTGACGTAAGCTTAATTAAATTTATAACGCATTCTAAAGGAAAGAAAATGGAAAACGATAAAATATAAAAAATGTAAAGATTTATTTCAATTAAAAATAAAATAAATAGAGTAATATTTGTGCTAACGTCAGCGGTTCGTTCGATTTCAATTTAATCAAGTTATGTTTATCGGATCGAGCACAATTTCCGATGAGCGACATTGATCGCAATGTATATAGATTTTATATGCCCATTGACCTATAATTTTATACTTTCTCTAAATACATATCGAATATATGTATCTAATACATGTATATCTTTAATGCCAATTCATCGAGTAATGTTGCGCAAAAGACATTTATTGATTTTATAATCATTTTGCGTATATTGATATGCTTCCTTCTTTTTTATTAAATAATAGACTATGCTAATCATGTGATATATGTATGTATAGATTAAAATTTTTTCGCCAAATAGTACCAGAATATTTCAATAATACTGCAGCAATATAATGTAATATTCTATACAGTTATTATAGAAATGTTACTAATGTCATCGAGATTAGAACGTTGAAATATCATTTTCGTTAAGATGATAACAAGTGTGATATCAGTAGACCAAACCCATTCTTCCGGCAAGATTTTTTTGTTATTTAAAACGAGTACACGATAGTTAAAAAAAATTTTAACTAGAACAAGACAAAACATGAATTTTATATTTCTAATATTAATAACGCTTCGTAACGCTTTGCCCTATACAATTTATTTTGCTTTATTGTTTTATTATATTATTTGTAGTACGTATGTCATCTTAAAAATCTTATACCACATAAAATTTATAAACTTATCAAGTCTTTTTTGTTGAAAAATAACATTTTAACAAAATTTGTGACATTCAGTCTGTGCATACTACAATCATTTTTAAATAAATATATCCTCAGAAGAAAGAATGTTATTAATTATTGTTTCAAAAAAGTTTTGGCTTTCTTAAAAAGCGAATATTTATTTTAAAAACTTTTAATTCTCGTCCATCATGCATGCGAGTACTACTAATATAAGCTCGTCACAGTAAAGTACAGTTTATGAGACACATTGTTTTAATTTATTTTAGAAGAGTGACCCGGGGTTAATTATCACAACTTTTAAATATTGATTTTTTAGTAAAAAGTAAATGCAATATTTGTTACATATAAACATGTGTACGTAACACATTATAATACCTCTACATTCCTTAAATATTAAAAGTCTTTTTAAATAAAAAGACATGTTAAAAGACTCGATCATCCGATGTTTTTAAATACCTTAAAATATAGTATATGCTTTGAAATATACTTAAGATAATACTTAAAGGTAATATTTAAAAAGGCATCGAGTTACGTAATGATAAGTTTTTACTTGATATTTGTTGTCAATTTGCTATTCTATTACACGTATATATTTTTGCCCAACTATCTATTTGTTAATAAATTAGCTATTGTTAATAAATTTTGCGCGTTTTTTGGCATTAATTTGCTTTCATTTTATAAACAGCAAGTTTTGCAAGCAAAACACAAGTCACAACGAGACATAGATGGCATCAGTTTTGATGCAAATTGATTGAATTTCCTGCTAATTTACAAACATTATCATAGTGCTTAAAGTGTATATATTCGTAAACGTAATCTCTATTACTTCTAAGATACATCAATTCAGACTGAAGTCAATTATTATTTATTATAATAACGAATCTCAGCTTATTTAAGTCAATCTATCTTACATGAGCATTTTTAACCAAAGTCATTAAAACTTGTTACAAGAATAATTAATTAAAAATACAATAAAAATTATCTAAAGCCTACTAGTGACTATAAGGAAATTGCAATCAATAATGTCAGAAACTAAAAATAGAAAATAAGAACATAAAGAAAGAGATAAAAAAAATTCACTTACTATATTTTTAAAAAGTTTTTAAAAAGTCATTATAAATATTACATGCGATGCTTTTGGAGCAAGTCATTTTATACCCTAAATTAGTATTACATCAGCGCAATTACACTTTAAACAAGAGTACGCTTTGTCATTTGAACTTCGTCGAATAAACTATAAAATTTATGACAATCAACTCTTTGTTAATCCCGATCTTCCTTATTCCTTTAAAAATATTAAAAATAATCATTTCACGTATAATACTAGAATGATGAAACAAGTATGTAATGTTTAGCTGATATTTGTGTCGATGTATATACAGAATTGCGATCGTGCATTTCTCTTATCGATACATATTTTTCTAACTGATAATCTAATTTCATAACAGATTGCTGTTTTTCTAATTTTCCTTTCAAAATGCATATCTGTCCAAAGTGTGATGAGAACTAATCATTATATTTTTTTATAGTCTTGCGTCTACTTTCTATATAACAAATAATTATTAATGTAGACGTATGGCATGTTTTAAACAAAAGGTTATCAAGAATTTTAAATTTCTCGCGTTGCGAAAATGTATTTCAAAAATATGAAGATATTATTTATTACAAGTAGAAATAAGTGTACATGTTCTTATTTTAGATTTTATGCTTTGCGAATCAGCTACAGCAGAGCGTTAGGTGGGGTTCTTCTTTGAAAACTAAAGACAAAAACTCTGTACAACCGCATCGTTTCTTTAAGGTATTTACTAGCCACAATAGTAATAATTAATGAGTAATTAAATATGATATGGATAATAGTGAAAGTCTAATTTATTTGCAGTACGCAGATTTGTCTGTCCGCCTCGCTGGTCCGGATCAATTAAATCCTAAGCCCGACGTTAATAAGCTTTCATTCGGGAAATATTTCACTGATCACATGCTCAAAATACATTTTTACGAAGGCATGAATGGTTGGCAAGCACCAGAAATTATGCCCTTTGAAAACATAGTTCTTCATCCAGCTGCGAAAGTACTTCATTACGCAGTAGAGGTATATATCATATTTTATATTTCAGAAATTACACGAAAATTAATTTGTATTTAGCGATTTATTCTCTTTTCTTTTATTACATTATTATCTCAAAGAAACTTTGCAAAATATGTTGCTTATTTAATTAAGAATTAATATTTATTTCTGCCTTGTTGCTACATTTAATTATGTGTATAATTCTCAATAATGCTTAATATGTCAACGGTTTTTGTCTTATTAATGTAGCACAATCGAATAGAATTATTTGTTAAGATGTGTAGCTAAGTGAAGTTGATAAATCTTCTTTTATCAGATTAAATTCCTAAAGAAATTTTTCAAATATCCTCTATCAAAAAATATTCAAGCGATAAGCAAATCAAGATCTTGAAGGATATTTTACTATCATCTGTGATAGTAGAGGTATTAAATTCAAAATGTACATGTAACATGTTTAAAACTGTAGGATATGCAAAGATTGTTAGACTTGTACGTATATTAATTATTATGGAGGTGATATTCCTTGCTGTGCGCTTCAATTTGACAGTAGTAACACATGTATAAATCTTTCCTCAGTTGTTTGAAGGTATGAAAGCTTATAGAGGTGTTGATGGCAAAATAAGGTTGTTTAGGCCAGAGCTAAATATGGAGAGAATGAATAATTCAGCAATAAGATCTGGTCTGCCTCCTTTCAGAGGGGAAGAATTAATTAAGTGCATTTGCAGATTGATTAGTATAGATCAAGAATGGGTTCCACATTCTACCGCCTCTAGTCTTTATATTCGTCCCACACTTATAGGCATCGACGTAAGTATCATTTTATCATTAATTAAAAATCAATATATGTTAATGTGTCACTGGATAGCGCTCTAACAATTACTATTTATATCGTTAAAATTTACACTATAACGATAACTTACAATAAATGATGCAATTGCATAGCCGTTTGTACATTAAGTTACAAACATAACAGGGAAACAGTACTCACATATTACTTATGTCACGGACATCATCAAGACCACTATATGTATGCGCGCGCGAGAATAATATTTCTCAATACTTAATGATAATACTTGATAAATGGAATCAGTCTTTTGTTGGCGTGGTCACATGTTACATACGAAACGATGCATGCCCCGGCAATCATGTTATTTGAATATAGTCTTGATTTATCAGGAATTTTTTTCCTTTTTTTTTCTCTTTTTTTCCGACAAATTTGATATGGCAGAAGTCGGACGTCACATAAGTATCATAAATTATCATATCAGGTCTTATCATATCGATACATAATTATAAAAAGTCCATTAATTTTTTTATTTTATTTTTCAATATTGCACACCGTTTACTTTTATTATAATTTTTTAAATAACTTATTACTTATGTTTTTAAAAATATCTTTAATAACAAGCGTTAATCACATGAATTTCATGTTAACACGTAAAATCTTTTTTGTTCAACTTCATTTTCTGACTTCCTGCCTGCAAGATAAGTATTGCCAAGAGTATCTACTAAACTAAATGATAACACAGCACATTTAGAGAATTTTTTCTGTAATTTCATGATTTTCATGACCTTTTTAAAACGGTCACATGTCTGATATTGATTCGATTGAAAATTATATAGATGATGAAATAAATTAGCTTAATAGCTAATACAATAAACTTTCAAATTTGTATTATAACATAACAATATATAATAATAATAATAATAATAATAATAGTTTGTGCACTTCAACTTGCAGCCGAGAACTGAGATATGATTTACATCAATCTTTAATCACATGCCTTCATATATTTTATTCATTCATCTAATCTTTTCTAATATAATCGTTTCCCATATTCTACTTGTTTTTAAGTTTAAACCTAATTTCTCTACTTCTATCTCTCTTCACAACTTCACTATCTGTGCCTCTGCCTTGTTTTGTTTTCTTTTCCTGGTTTTTATCTTTTCCTTTTCCATCCATATTTAACGTTCTCTTTTTCTCCCTATCTAATTCAGCATTCTAAATTTTACTTAATCTCTTCTCTGTTGCAACTAATGTGATATCCTACATGTATTTTAATGAACATGTTTTGAATCCACATAGATTAAAAATTTGCTTTGATATTATGAAATAAATAAATAGAACATAAAAAAATGTATAAATTTAAATTGTTAACAATACATAAACAATATATTATACATATGTATAATGCATATATAAAATATCTTTTTAAGTGATTGTTTTTAAATTTTAAGAGAAATTTTTTATCCTTTTTAGAAGGTAACTTAAAACGCATTTTTCTTATTTTTATGTAGCCTACGCTTGGAGTCGCAACATCGGATTCAGCTTTATTGTATGTAATTCTATCTCCTGTCGGAGCTTACTTTAAATCTACAGATCAGCAAGTCGGGGTTTCCCTGCTTGCAGATCCTAAGTATACGAGAGCATGGCCTGGTGGTTGCGGTGATTCTAAATTAGGTAGTAATTACGGACCTACGATTCAAGTGCAACAGGAAGCCACTGAGAAAGGTTTACAGCAAGTACTGTGGTTATTCGGAGAAAACAATGAAGTCACAGAAATTGGCACTATGAACGTCTTCGTTGTTTACATAAATGATAATGGAGGTAAAAAGCATTTTCGGGTGAATCTTTGTTATAAAATATTTTTGAAAAGCGCCATAAAGAGGAATGACCTGATTACTATTATTTCTTGCAGAAAGAGAATTACTTACACCACCCCTAAATGGTTTGATCTTACCCGGAATTGTGAGAAACTCGCTTCTAACTTTATCTAGGCAATGGAATCAATTTAAAGTTACAGAGAGAACTATTACGATGAAAGAGATTGTACAATTACTATCAGAAAACAGGGTAAGATTTATATACTCAATTTTATTTTTTTTCTCTTTCTCTCCCCCTTATCGCGTTGTCTATTATTACAATTAATTTCTTTGTTATTAGCTATTGGAAATGTTCGGAGCAGGTACAGCATGCGTAGTTAGTCCCGTATCTTATATTAATTTCCAAGGTCAGGGATTACATATACCGACGATGAAACAACCCGATGCAATTTATCAAATGCTGAAGAAACACTTATTGGAAATACAGTACGGAGTTATACCTGAACATCCATGGAGTTTAGTCATCGAGTAAACTATAATATAAATGATAAAAGATTGTATCTAAGATCTTAGCCACACACATTCCTATACGAATATACGTATATTATTATATGTTATAAGAGTTATGTCTATGTATATAATTATATATATATATACATATATATACATATATATATATATATATATATATATATATATATATATATATAATTTACACACACATACAAATAAAAAAATATGTATATTTATATATACGTATATATGATTCTTTTAATAATTTATACAAAACGAGTTAAATTAATATTTATATTTATTTATATTTATGATTACTTCTTATGAAGAAAGTATATGTTAAACTATGTGAAATCTTTTTTAGAATTATATGTAAAGCTCACTATATGTAATATTTTTTTAGAAATTGTGCTGTCTGTGTTTAAAAACTTGCGCTGATGTTTAAAGAAACAAAGTTTAAACTTTTCGTTTCACGTATTATTGTAGAGAGAGCGCTTTTTCTCTCTAATATAATCATACGTTATATGTAAATTTTATGCATAATAATGACTGGTATACACCTGTACATGTTAAACATATATTTATATATAGATTTATGTTAGACACATCTATTGTACATACCTTTAGTGTAAATTTTATACATAGGTGTAAATTTTATTATACGATATATCAACTAACATATATTTCTATATTTTGTAAAAGTGTTGTTTTTAATAATAATAAAGGATTGCATAAAATTTATTTGCTCATTTATTTTTGTGTCATAATTATGTGAGATTCTTTAAAATCCCCTTTTATTCTCGCTTTTTTTCACTTACCAAAATTACTAAATATATCTAAAAAGAATTTTTATCATATATTTTTGTTTGACGCAATCACACATCGCGTGTTTTATGATGTAAACACTCAATATGATTCAACGTGTCGCAATACTGATTATAAGAAAGATTTTGTAATATGGATGCGTATCATATGGTGCGATATAGATGCATATCATATAGCACAAATATGTTTTGTATTCTATTCACGATAAGAAATGGAATTCCATTAGTCTAATTACGAGAATGGCAATATCATTTGGCATATTTACGTAGATGATTAATGAATGTCTCTTTTTCAGAGCCTTTGTCAATCGCTATCTTTAACGTGATCGTTTATTGGTTCCTCAAGGTGCCACGCCTAAAAACACCTGTTTTGACAATTCAATAATTCATAACAATTCAAGCGAGTACACAAATACTATAGATTTCTTACGTCAAGTGTTTATTCTCAATGACCGCTTCGATGATTTTCGTTTTCTTATCGGAAGCTTATCGTCCGAAAATGTGTGCGTTTCGATAAAATTATGCTATCTTATTTCTATATTATTACACTCCCATTTTTTCAATTTCTCCTTAACTTTATCGTAACTGACCAAACTTGTTTTTAATCTATGAGAGATTTAAACTCTAGATTTCTAATAGAGTTCCTTGTTCCTTTTATTTCTTTGTGTGCACCAAATAATTTTGTTAGTAAATTTTTTAATAGAAATAAATAGTCAAAAATTAATGAAATTAGCAAAAATAGGTATATAAAAAAGTTAATTAATGTTTAGATTATTCATTTTAAATGAAAAAAGTTAATTAAATATCGTTTGTAAATAATTCTACTATATTATTTTTATACATGTATACCCAGATAGGAACGAATATAGAAAAATTTTAACATTAATTTAATTTTAAAAAATGATGTATCATACATATATTGGGTAATAAATCTAAAATAATTTTTAAAATCATTAATTTTTAATTTAATTATTGTAACATATAGCAATCTTTAAAAAATTAATGCCTAAAATACAATTTTATATAATTTGTATAATTAGAGCGTATCATCTTAACACAATTGTTACTGAATACAAATTAACTTTGTAATTATTGTAAAAATCATTACAGCATAAAATTGTGCATTTATTACAAAAGTTTCCTATCTGGGTACAAAGATAATTATTGGCACAACGCCCATGTAAAGCAGACTAAATTGAATCGAAAAGTCTGTACCGACTTGCAATTTTCGCAAAAGTTAACCTATCAATTGTTAAAGATTGTCGTATTTATCCGACCTACTGCCGAATGCAAGCACATAGCGAGATATAACCACTCAGCGATCATAGTTACTAAATACGCGGGAAATTGTTTTCTACACAAGCGGCATTTTGATAAAAAGATAAAGGACGATCTTATCTCAGAGCGGGATTCCAGCGTCACGTATGTACTCCAGCGTAACGTTCGATGTCTCTCATCTTCTTTTTCTTCAGCTCATTCGTTGCACTCACTTATAATTGCACTCACAATCGCGCGTACGTTGATCACTCGAACGACGACAAGCGAAATATCTTTCTATCGATATATCTAACGCGATGCGTATTCCAGGGAGATATTACTAATCTACATTCGAGATAAATTACACAAGTACTTAAAGAAACAATTTCTACGTAATTTGTACGTATAATTATTCCAACGAAACCGATATAATTCTCGTCCTCAATCGCGCGTCGATTTCAAAGCAACAATATCCAGAGCAAAATATCCACTTCAATAATCACTTATTGTCTACGGATCATTGATCCGAAGACTTAATTATTCACGCCAGTCGATAACATTAAATCGTTTGTAAAATATATGATCGCATCTCGGTCACACAGAGCGTCGCTATTTGCACGATCGACGGTCGGTCAACGTTCGATGATCGACTGAAGGCAGAGATGGCGGCGATGACGCCGAGCGGGCCGCGGCCGCCGCCGACCGCTGCCGAGGACTGCCGAGCGTCGCCGAGCGTTGCCGAGCGGCGAACGTTGAGGGTAGCGCCGGTAGCGGCAGTCGCGCGCTTGGCGTCCTCGGGAGAGTATTGTGCGAGTGGTGCGATCCTTCATCTTCGAATTTCGCGGCGTCGGTTGCAACGGAAAAGTCAAGGCACCGCGACGGAACGCATCTCGCCGTATCCGAAGACGACGACGCCGCACGACATCTGATCGACGATCCGACGGTGGCTTTTTTTTTATGGTCTCATAACCCCGGCCACCGTACGTTTGCGTGCGAAAGTGAGCGAGGGAGAACGATAGCGGCGTCCATCGGCGCGTCTCCGAGGGGGTGAGTTCCCGGCGCTTTTGTTTCCGCGTTCGTACTCGGGCGCGCGCCAAAGCCACTCGCCGCCGATGTGAGTTCGCGTTGTTTTATCGATACGCTGCGAGTACGAGCTGCGACATTCAAAGAGTTTCGCATAGCCGATTGCGATCCGACTAACTGTGAATATTTTTTTCCCACTCTCACGATTCGATCTCGGCCCGCGCTCGGCTCGCGTTTCCGCGAGCGCGATTTCCTATCGCGACAAAGAACGGTCTGACGCGGTCTACGAGTCCGATTACTTCGCGCGGCACGTTTATCCCGCGATCGCCGAAAGTGCGATCCGTGCGGTGCCGTTGTGCGAAATCCTGCGGATGGCGGCTGCTTTCGGCGTCACCTCTCACCTGCCCGCCGGCGACACGTTCGGAATCGAGTATCTAATTCTACGAGATCGAATCCACGTGATCCCGGTGTCGCGTAAATGAATCGAGACAGAAACCGGCGCGATAACTCGCAATTAATACGCGTGATTAACGTCGAGAGAATATTTTCACGATTGCTTCAAATCGTTTCGATTTATTAATCCGTGAACAAACGATAATGCTATTGCTTTCTAATAAAATAAAATTCTTAATTGCGAGGTCCATGCGTTTTAATTATGCCAAATACAATTATGCTTTGTGCGTGTAGAATGAAATTAGACATGAATTTAGGATTTAGAGAAAAATGGAGGGAAAAATCGTGAGAATCGCAAGAACCATGGAAAGAATGATTTTACTGAAATATTTGAAAATTTAGTTACCTAAGTAACAAGCTGACATTTTTTTGTTATTTTGATTTGGTAATTTACTTTCAAATTAAGAAAAAAATATTGAGTAAGACATAAATCGGACTTTTAAGGAGCGTCTTATTGAAATGATTTGAAATTTTGTATGTAATCTCGAATTTTTTATCAGTGACGCTCAAACACGTTGATGATGCAACAAGATTTTTACATTCTAGCAATCAGTTTGTGCGTCCAAAAATTATTTTAAGTTAAATTTGAATATTTCAAAATTGCGTTCTTTTAGTGTTACGGAACGGATTTTGTTTTTAAAGAAAAAGATTTTTCGCGTCAGAGAGATTTTGAAAAGATCTAGTCTTTTGAATGTTGAAATTGCAGGAAGAAGGACGTATTTTCTATTGTAGTATGCGACCCTTCTTTTCAGCTGCATTCAGAGGATGAATGAACAGCATCGTCACGCTGGTCATGTCGTTCTACGCACGTTTCTGCAGAACAAAATGTCTATTCACCAACAAAAAAAATTGACCACGTTTCCATATTCGATATTTACTAATTATTGTACGTTATAGTAATTAATTTTTATCTCATTTTCACCCGACTGAACTTATTATATCACGTTTGGTTTTACGTTGTTTAAAATCAAAGGTGAAGTCTCTCTCTCTCTCTCATCCGCGTAATATAACACAATTTTCTGCTAAACTTTCTAGACTTCGATCAAAAAAGAAGCTTATGCTCCCTCGTTCGTTTTTCTCGTTCATTTTTCTCGCGATAAAGAGCTTTCTTCAAACAGGATATCTATTATAAGAAATATGGAAAAAACCTGGAAGTTTTTGAATAAAAGTAAAACATTGTCAAAAGACAGAGAGACGAAATTTCTCAGAGTCTTAGGAAATTTTCGTCAATACTAATTTTCTTACATTTTTTTTCAAAAATATTAGAGTGCTTTATTTTAGTATCAAATAAATTTCCGTTGAAATTTTCAGATTAATTTTATTTTTTGTTTCTCTTCATTATTAATTATTTTATATTCACAGCATATTTAGAATTCTTACTATATTACCGTAAATAAAAATAAAATGTAATTTTGTGCATTGTAAATACATATTTTATGAAAATCCTTCACTTTTAGTCAATTTTCATATAAATCTGATATTTGAAACAATTCGTCAAAATTATCGAAGTACTTTCACCATTTGAACATTAAATCTTATAGATGATATTTTTCTCAAAAGTAATAATATCGCAAATGAAAATCTGAAAAAGAAATTCTGTAGAGCTAACAAAAGTCACAAACATTTCATACATATTTATGTATACTAATTTAATGATTTAATAAAAGTGTATAAACAGAATAGCCAAGTAGAAGCTAGTCATTGCCAAATTGATTTTTGAAATAGGAATTCGATGATTGAAAGGAAAGTTCGTTCTTCTGAAGCCCGTTTTCGTGCAATACATAGATTATGCATAGAAATTTTCTTGTATCGAGCAACCAAACTCAAGACGACGACAGGTCAACGTCACGGTTTGGCGTCGCCACGACCAGACTTAAACCGATCGATCGTGTAGCACTGGTCTTTGAACTAGTAGATAGAGTCGGTGCATATACAATAGTATGCATTTCTTCTGCGCAGTAGAAATAGTCATCCATATTTGCATAATTCTATTACAAACTTGCCGAAACCGGTGCATCTTTTAATAATTTATATATTATTTATAATAATTTATATATTTATATGTGTATTATAATAATTTATATGTAACATATAGTGTTGGCATCAAAATGCAAATTTTTACAAAATTAATATGGCATTTGATTATTTACATTTGTTCATAAATAATTATGTTTTGTCTACACTGCAAAAAATTAAAGATAAAAATAAAAGACATGATTCCTTATGAGCATTCCTAAATGCGTTTCTTTTAAATTATATGTAGGGTACACCGGGGAAATTTGAATAGCGGGGAAAATTGAATAATAGTAAGCATTTGCGCAAATATAAGGAAAACACGAGACACCGTGTTTTATATTTGAGATTGAGAACTTGGGAACAAAGAGGATATATTGTAGTCTGTATGGCGTCCCATGTTTTTCTTATACATATTTGCGCAAATGCTTACTATTATCCAATTTTTCCCGCTATTCAAATTATCCCGCTTTACCCTATATATATATATATATATATATATATATATATATATATATGTATGTATGTATGTATGTATGTTTATATATATATATATGTATATATGTATGTTTATATATATGTATATATATATATAAACATACACATGTATATATATATATATATATATATATACACATATACATATATAAGATTTCAATTGTTTATACTTATCCATATTTGTCCATAAAAATGATTATTTATGAACAAATTATGAACAATTAAATGTCATCAATTTTATAAAAATTTGCATTTTGGGATGCCAACTTCACAAAGATTCTATAAAATGTTAACACGTTTCCGCTTCGTTAAATGTCAAGTTAAGAAAGAATAAATTACGATGTTAGCGTAATGTGCATACAAATAACTAATACTAAATATAATAAAATAAAAATTTCTGTTTAAAAAAAATTAATTAGAAATAGAGATGAGCGGTAAATGTCGTTAAAATTCTTATCTCTCTAAATATCCATCTCAAATTTTACGTTTACGGATGTTCCCTTTTTATAAACTTAACTGCGGTCTTCCTGATGCGTCACGACGATAGAGTGATTCTACCAGCCGCGGTAAATCAAATTAAATTTGGTTGATCGGGGTAGCACGCTAAATCATTTGAGCGACCATACTCTGCGGTGAATACACGGCATTTCGTAAATTATTTGATGCACGCACGTCTGTAAATCACGGTAATGCATTATACATCGAACGTGGTCTTTGAACTCCTTTGATAGGAGTGCAATCACCGGAGCTTTGCATACGTAACTGTTTTTGACGATTTATCAAACTTCATCGAGTCAGAAGTGAATATCAAGTACAATAAAAATTGACGACTACGAAAAATTGCTTTATAAAAAATATTACATTTTTAATGAAATTTTTGTTTTTATCGTTCGCTATTGCAAAAAGAAATTCGATAAAGTGAGGGCGGTGTCTTTCTCTGTCGCGTGATTCTATTTTCGCGCATACTGATTTTTCTGCACGTACTCACTTGTACTCCGCAGTGTCATGTTCCAAGGCGAGACATATCGATTCGCTATAAAAGTATAAATATCGAGGTAAACAAGCCAATGGAGGTGGTTTCGGTAGAATGCTCCGCGCCACGCGAACGAAAGAGTTCTTGCTGGGGAATGTTGAAAAAGACGTAGTCAGCTGGAGGAAACTTTACTCTCCAACTATATTACGAGAAGTTCGTAATACCTCGAAGAAATTCATATAAAGACTTGATTGTAATACAATAACTCGATGCTGCACCTCGTAGCCGATTAGCATATGTCTATGAAATTAGCTCCCCTTTTTTAAAATTCAAAAAAAAATGATGAGAGTTCTGGATGCCCCCGCACGAGTTCTAGAGTTGTCAATCAATTTTAGAAACAGTTCCGTCATTTAAAGCCAAGAAAACATCATTTGAAAAACGGGGGGAAAGAGGCTAACTTCACGGCGTCCCCCATTTTTGAAAAAATAGATTTTTCTTTGCAGATTCTGAAAGATTTCGATGAGTTCTAGAGTTCCCTATAGGTTTTAGAAAGAGTTCCGTTCAAATAAGTGCAAAAATCGAGCAGAACTTTGGGCGGCTCTAACTCTGTCAGTTTTGGTTTTCCAGAACTCTCATCATTTTTTATGAATTTTTAAAATGGGGGGCTAACTTCACATCCTCAAAGTGGTGAACGAGGAGAAATTATCGTCCGTTGCCATCCTCGCGCGTAGCAAGTGACAGCTGCTGAATGACAATTAAATGCGATTAGCGCAACGAGGCTATATTGCGAACCATACTAGTTTGGCTTATTTTTTTCTAGATGTTAGCAATACCTTAATTAAACCAAGAATGTTCCAAATGTTTCATGTTTTGTTATAATCTGCAAATACTCATACTCATACTGTCATCATAATGTTACTGATTTGGAGAAAAATAAAGTGTTTAATTCACAAATTTCTTTATATATTTTTAGATACTAATATTTTTTAAGAAAGTGATCTTTGTCATCACTCCTTTCACTCTACTATTAAGTAAAATTTATAAAAACCATGTCAAACATCATTGCTTTATTTTTATGTATTTTTTTCTATTTTATACTCTAAAAAAGAAGATAGAACTTATTAGCTACAAGCAACTGCAAGAGTTTGAGATACTGACTTTTACAAATTATCACCGATTTGGAACACTCTTGGTTTAATTAAGTGGTTATCAACATCTAGAAAGATAAATAAGCCAAATTAATGCGATTCGGAATATAGTCCGAATGTCCGAAACAGAAAACAGATGCGCCTCCAGTCGCGGGCCCTTTGTTGAATTTAAAACCAATTCTCTCTCTCGGCGACGAAATTCCGACGCGTTGCCGCCGTAACATCTTAATCTTCAACGTTAGCTTCTTGTCGCGACAACGTGTCAAGTCGAATTCGCGACAGGACTTAGCGCACGATCCCTCAGTTAAACGCGGATTCTCTCCGCTCTCGATTTCAGGAGTAGAGAATGAGTCAGGCGGATCAGGACAAAAGCATGGACAAGAAGGAGATCGCCGAAGAGGAGAGGGAGAAGATGCTGAACGCCGAGAACACGAAGCACACCGGCGGCGCACCTGCGCCCGATCTCGAGTCCGAGGAGCAGAAACCGAAGAAGAAGATACCGATCGGCGGCATCAAGATGCCCGGATTCTGCCGTACTAAGAGCAAGGAGCCGTGCAAGGTAACGCTGTGATATTTTATCTAGGCCGTATTGCTCGCGGCAGCGTGTCGGGTTCTATCTCCGGGCGGAGATAGATCGCGCGGTTACGACATTGCTGACGCTGGATGCGTTCGCCTCTACCCCTCGCGCTTTCTAACACGACGGTTTTTCGTATTTTTCTCATGCGAGAGTCGTGCCTCGCATATGTCTCACTTCGAGTACGGCAGGTGTAGAAAGCGCGGCGTTAATAGACTTATTGTTTGACGATTGTATCACCGTTCGCTCCTACGTCATCGTCGCTCGCGCGAATAATTGCGGTCGCTATCGCGCTTCGAATCTGCGAGACGATCGCGAAAAGGTCGTAAGGATGCCAGGTAGTGATGCACGCAGATATTAAAATAACACGACGTGGAACGGGACGTATGAATTTACGAGTCTCCGGAGAAATTTACTCGAATAGGTTCTCGCGGTCGTCGCGGCACTTCCTCGCCAGCGAGGCGATAATGTTTTCCGGGAGTAAATATTTCGTGGATCATTAACGGCTCGCTTTTATCTCTCCACGCCTAATTGACTCGCCGGGAGAGTCAAAGAGTAATCGAGCCGCGATAAGATCAAACTCGACCGTTCTTAGGCCCTTTTCCTCCGTTTGTCGTTTATATTATTGTCGTGAAGCTCTCTAATCGATACCAGGTGCGACGGTTAACGCCATTCTGCTTTCTCTTTCTCTCACCTAACGCGATGGAAAAAAAATCGTTACGGACCTACGAACACCCCTCGTGGCGCGCACTATGGGGGCTTTACCTATCGTTTGTTTTTTTCCTCTCTTTTTTTTCGAAGCGAATTACCTCATCTCCGTAAACGAGGCTCTATGGTGACGCTGAGGTAAACAAAAAGAACGACGGCAACTCCGCTCGAAAATTGCACGTCTAAATTTGAAAAAACTGCAACTTTTATATCCATGCATTCCATGTAATATCCGTGGAAAAGAGGAAACATGGTCATGTAATCATCTCAGATCAAGCAATAACGCGGACTTGCGCTTCAGAGACTTTATGAGACTTTATAGGTACGCAACTGTCGCGAGATAATCCGCGAAATAAACCGTAACGACGAGGATGCATAGGATGCAGTCGTGTCGGTCGTGCCCGTCGCTAATTAAATACGAAGATCTCGTATTTCCAGAGTTTACGCTCGAGAGAGTGCGAGCGAGTCTCACCCGCTTTCATCGCGCGCTCACGGTTTTTGTCCGTTCCGTTATATTTCCTTATTTTCACCGTCAGCGTTGCGCCGCCGTGAAGCAAATCCCCATGGATAGTGCAAGGATTAACGACGACGTCTCACTCTTTGTTGACAGGAGACGTTTACGATCTTACGCGACGATTTACGCATGTTATAAACGATTTAATTATTTCCGTCGGTGATAACAGGGAAGGAAATGGGTACGAATCGCTTTGCCACTTGCATCGCTTCGAATCGTAACTTCGATCTCCGCGTCACGCCGCGATAAACCTCGGAGATCGAGCGGAAAGCGTACGAGGGCGATTCGCATGTAACGTTATTACGTAGCAGCATCCGAGAGCAAGCCGTGTTCCTCTTCTTTTATTCGCTTCTCCTTTCTCCGCATCGTCCAACTGGCGACGTCGCGCCTGGCCGACTACAAACACACGACGACGATGATAACGAAGAAGACGCAACAGCGTGTCGGCGCCCGGTGCCGTTGCAGCTGACTCTTCTCTAATTGATTTAATTCGCCTTATTAGTCAGCTAATTGAAAAAGAAAGTGTCGGCTGTCACCTTGCTCTAGAAACCATTCTTTCGTCCTCGTTATTTCGGTTCACGTATCGTGCATTGAGATTCATGGCTCTTTTCGAGATGATCGTCGTCGTGTGACTTTGCTATCCAAACGTATCTTTACATCCGGTACCGTTACAATTCTCAGTCTGTAATGTCGATCTATATATTCGTTTCTTTCCCCGTTCTCATTGTTGCAAGATTCTATTTACGAGCGCTCGTCCAATACGAAATTAAGACGGTGTCCCTCGACAAACATCCTCGCTATCTTCGTGAGCTAGAGAGATAAATAATAGATAAAGGAAAGGAAATGGCAGCAATATCGTGAGATGAGGATCAGCAATCTAGAATTAGTCTATCTATATTGAGCGCCATTGCTGTTCACTTACGTAATCGCGATGTTCCTCAGTAGCTGCGCGAAGTTTTCTCAAGAATTTCTCTTTCATCCGCCCGATCCCTTAAACGTCAAGAATTCGAATAAATGACAGCAGTATTGATCGAGAGTCAATTTCCACGTTACGATCGACCGCCGAGCGAAAATATCGCAGCCGCGAAGGGGCATACCTCGCGTATCTCCACACTCGTTCGAAATACTCCGCGCTCGCAGATGCGTGAACGCACTTGAAATTTATGTCGCGCGTCGTTTCTGAGACCATTACGGATCACCGGGGATTCACCGTAGCGTGAAGCATCTGGCCGTAGAGGAAATATGGAAAGCCGGGGCGATGAAGAAAAGTTGCAGTGTAGCGGAATCACTTCTCCCGCAAATGGCGAGACAAGATTTCGGGTCGATTCTTTCGCACTTGCATACTTGTCCGTTCGAAAAAGCCACCTGGAAAGTGTTGCTATCTAAATATGCGTCGCTTAAACTGATTTGTTAGAAGTAATGTGTGAATATCACACATTTGGCGTGCACTGAGAGAAAAATATAGTTACTTTTGGCTTCAATCGCAATTTTATAATATTTCTAACGATATTTATGGTGAACATAATGATACGTATAGTTAAGTTAATCATATTTATTATTAGAAATATTATAAAATTTGTTAATTGAGGCCAAAAGTAACTATATTTTTCTCTCGGTGTGATGTGTATCCCCCATTTTAAGACGCCTATGTATATGTGAATTTAAAAAAAAAGTGAATATCACATTTTTAAAGAATTCACTTACTCATACTTACTCATAGACGTCTTAAAACGGGGGACACACGTCACACGCCAAAAATGTGTGATATTCACATATTGCTTTTAACAGTGTATAGTCAGTAAAAATAATTAAATACCGACCAGAAACGAAAATTCTTGACCGGTTACTGGTTTGCTTTCTATAACACTTGGAGCCGCACGATTGTTTCTCCACGTTCTTTCACGCCTAGATTAACCGCGATCTAAATAAGAGAAAAAAAAGAAGGAAACGGCTTAATCATGGTCAATGCTGCAGCGTCTCGTTGCAGCCAATCAGATCGTAACACATCCATTACATGGTGCTCAATCTCCCTTCTATTGATAGCGTTGTAAGGCTGCATAACACATCCGGTTACATTCGTAGCGGGTTTTCTTTTAGTAACGATTGAGACTCGGGAACGAGTTCTCGGTCTCGGAATCGAGGTATGTATATCGAACATGCGGAAACGGCGGTCACTACGTTCCTCTGGCTAACATCAGTGTATAGTACCTAAACGTTAGTCATTACCGAGAAAGCGTTCACGACGCCGTCGGCGTTCAACAAATGCGAACGACTGCCAGCGTCGAGAGGTGAAATCAGCAAGAGCTTATTCTCGTAGAGAAAACGAAGGGATTTCGAGTACACAAAGATGACTGCCATGACGCCGAACCTGCTAGCAACGCCAAAGTCGCGTATACTGACAGAAACGAAAATATTATTCTTGATTCCTCGTAATTCTTTATTCCGACCTCCTTTTCCTTCCTTCGCTTCCTTCCTTTTAACGGGCTCGCTCGTAAATCGCGGACGAAACGCGACGAGAGCTTTGTATAAACGTAGGCCGCGGCTAGGGGCCAATTGGTTACCGCTCTTCTTGTGGACACAGCCTCAAGCCATAACTATCTTCTGCCGGTGATGAATGCGAAATGGCGAATAAAAGAAGTAAGCAGTTCGTCGCTCTCTCGAATTGATACCCGGCACATGTAGCGCTCGTGAAAGAGAGTTTTGAATGGGAGGACATTGAAAAATATTATCCTTTTGTTTCGTCGCTGCTATTCTGCTTATAAACCTTGAACCTCGAAACTTTCGATATTTTGAAATTTAAATAAAATGTTTCTCTTTCCTTTTACTTTCATGTATACATACATGTCTACAATAAATTTTTAATTTAAAATGTAAAGTAAAATAATACATAGAAATGCATGGCTTCTTTAATTCACCTCGCACCCAGGATTAACCTAATTTTCTAAACAGCATTCGTGAAGCCTTAAATAAAGAATTGAAACAAACCGCATTTTTTTGTCACGCGCGTAATCATATTTTTTTATTTAAAGTAAACTTTTAAATTCGGGAAGGAACAACATCTGCGGACGGTTTTGGATAACGACCAGGTGCATTCCCATGATCGACCGCGCGATGGCCGGGGCTTCGATTTGTATCGAGTTTAGGGAACGATCAAATTATTCGTTCGCGTGACAATTCCGAGAAAGGAAACGAAAAGTATGGGATTAGGAAACCCGAAGTGTTGCATTTCACGTAATTGCCTTACCAACGATCCCCGGACTCGCGGCGGAGTCTTACTCTTAAACCTTTCATCTCTACCAGCTGCGTTTATAAATTACAACAGGTACAAATTGAGTTTGGACCCATTGTAATTTATCCTTTTTGCTACCCTATTATTTTAGTTGAAAGTCCATTGTTTTAATTACATTTCCTTACCCAAATGGCGTAATGATAACATTCAAGTGAAATATGTAGTATATTTAGATGTGCACCGTCTTTAATATAAAATAACATGTAGTCATTTGAGCCTTTATTATTAGCGAACTAACGGATTGTCAGTAGAGAGTTAACATTATTTAAATTTCTTCTCTATTATATGGTCGTTAACAATAAATGAAACGTCTCGGACGAAATTAACGCGCGCATACCGGTTAATTAACTAATTACGGGACGATTTAATGCTTCGTTGCTTTCTGCAAGCACGCGCCATTTCTTTAAGCGAACTTCATTATTGCTCGTTTTACGCAGGTCTCGTCATCCCGCGCCTCTTACCGGAAGCGTAGAGTCGCGTACAGAGAGCCCTGCAAGTTTCATTAGCATTAACGTGCACGGCAGCCGGTGCACGCGCAGCGAGACCTCTACTTTGCCCGTTTTCAACGCGGTCACCTGACGCGCGAGCCGGAAGCTCTTTGCTTTATCGTTTCGACTTGTGCCGTGCACTTTTGTGCTCTTACATGCGCGGCGTCATGGTTCGTGATTTTGTTGAAATTATACCCCGGTCGACGTGGGTCAGCGGACTCTCGTTTCGCCGGCGAAACCGCTTCGCGGGCGGTCGTGTCCCTGGATACGAAGACCCAGAATCAAGACGTAAATTTCTTCCGGGGATGTTTTATGGGACGCAACGCCCGTCCGTTTAATTAAATCGTATACATGGCAGCACGCATTTGCATCGTCGTAACCATCCGATTCCATGTTGCGTAAAGAGCGTTTACATTAATCCCGCGTAACAGCGACGTTATTTCGCCGTAAATGAGCGATAGGAAAGCACGGAATACCATATCACGCATAAATTAATCTTATACTTTTAATTGTCCCTCACAATTGTTCCACTGAAGAACGATTAAAGCGTGATCGATTAGACTTTTCGGATATCGTGATAAATAATAAGTAAATCAGATTGCGGATTCGGAATAGGATTAAGAATTTATTACACATGCGTTTGTGTCCGTCTTTACCAATGTAAATTAATTTTAATCTCGGTTAAATTACATTAGTAGAAATGAACATAAACACGTTATAATAGTTGATTATATCTTTCTTAATATCTGGTGATTTAGTGGATAAGTTAGTCCGACTGGAAGGAAATTAACAAATATTCAATTTAAATTCGCTTAACAGGATAATTAAATTAGTCCTATATGTTTTATTAAATTATAGATTACGAGAGAACCCTCAGGGTCGTGTTTATTTTTGCGTCTCAAACGCCGCAGGCGAAATGACAACTTTTGCAAAAAGATGGTTATATTTATAATTATTATTAATAATTATAAAGCGCCTGATTACGAGCAATCCGGTCGTCTCTGCCATCTGCTCCCCTTTCATTCGTTCATTACGTTTCCCGCTCTCGCCTACCCTCGTACCCGCTTCGCCTACTCTCCTTTCTCTCCCTCCTCCCCCGGCACAGGACTGCTTTTTTGGAGGGTCGAAACTTAGAGGCCAGAACCAGAATAACCGGAACCCCTACTCCTGAAGCTCGCCACATGGTTGATTACGATACGTAGACTCGTGTTCGTATCGATTCACGCATACCACACGCACGCGTGCACGTTGCGAGAAGCCGAATAAATGAAAGTTTTCGCTAAAAACCACAAGGAATGGCGGTGAACGCGTTTGACATGGGCAAACAGAACGTAAAACCGGTATAATCTGGATTCGGGACATGTCACGATTTTGAAGAAGCAGAATAAAGTAATTAGGAATGACGCGAGATGAAATTGCGAGAGAATAAATTTCTGGATAACTAACTGGATATCTATAAATAGCGATATCTTTATCGAAAACGTAAGCGATAATTGATGAAGTATCGGCTTAAATAATATAAAAGAAATTTTACACGATCCAGAATCGCAATCATATTTATATCTTCGTCTTATTGGGATATAAAACCTGTGCGCATAGAGGACCTACACTGAAAAAAAAGATTGATTATAATAATCTAGTCTTGATAAAAGTTACCAAGAACCTTGGTGAAATAATTTCAACTAAACATGTAGGTCATTAGGACAAAATAATGTTATAAAGAATGAAGTAATCATAATTATTCGTCATAATCAAACGTTTTATTATTATTATATTTGGTAATAACTTTCAAAAATTACATTACTAAATTCATTTTATAAGTTTACCTAGAATTTTTTTTTAGTGTACATTTTTATGAGAAATTTTTTTAAAGGTAAAAATGATTAGATAAGAGCGACATGCACGCGTTTCCGGACGATTGTATTATTCATTGAATAAAATACTTGAAACATTTCCGTCACCGCAAACTCGAGAGCATCGCTCCCGAGAGTGATAATTAGCCCGACTATTCATTAAGCTTACGTCATTACGGGCAGATGCGAATCTAATGTGTCTAAGCGACGCGCGTTTCTATGTCGCCGCTCCGCGAATCGCGATCGGACGTAACGAGCGCATTGCCTTTGTACGCGGCTTTATTTATGCTAATTGCAATGCATTCCCCTCCCGTCTTTCTCTCGCTCATATTGTCGTAACGATAGGCAATTCCGCCTATCCTTCTCGACGGCACCCACACATCTTGTTGAATTCACTTCTCTTCGTTCTCTCTTTTCTTTCCACGATGTCTCCTTCTCGTTCGTCTCCGATGCACTCGCTGTGTAAACAGCGACCATCCGGACAATGGCCTTTGCATAAATCGCCACGCTCTACGAAGCGGTCGATCGCATCACGAATAATGTTTAATGTGCTCGGCCCATCTCTCGTCGATCACTGACAAAAATAAGAAAAAAAAAGAAGATTAATGACATCTCGATTCTCTTAAAACCGGAATTGATTGACGAGTTATCTACGTGGAAATATAATTGATTATATGAAGATAAATCATCTCGCAAATAATAATGGCCGGACGATACTTAGCATCGAAATCCTTTTTTTATATTTGATTAACATAGCTGTTTAGCACTAAATTGAATTAATATTTAATTATTGTGTAATATAAATAATTTATTACATAAACGATGCCCAAAATATTGAAGTTACAAAATATTGTGTAATAATTAATAAAAGACTGATAATCGTTAACATAAGTGCCAAGTATTTATTTAGTCCGATGACATCTCTGAAAGGGTACATAATCGCCCGTGGTAGTGACACGAAAACTTATGCAGATTTTACTTCGGCGGAAGTTGTAGATTAGCATGCGTGACAATGACTTTAATGTCGTAAGTTTCGAAAAGGACTCGCGAAATGAGATTCTGAACTCGACAATAGGTAAGGAAAGAAAGAGGCAGAGACAGACAGACAGAGAGAGAAACCTCGCTCTTTCGCGGCGACACGCAAGTGCGTATTTATAGAACGTGCAGGAGGGTGGCTTCCACGCGGCCGTTGCGGGCGCGGGAGGGTTGAGAGAGTCGGAGAAGGGTGAAAGTTGCGCCTGATATCGATTTCCGCTCGGTAGAACCCACCGCCGATGGACGGACGGTCTGGTCCCCATCGTGGCGCGAATCCCGCCGCACGCGGAGTCGTTTCTATGCTCGCGAAATTCAATTTAAACGGATTTCTCCTTATCTACATGGCCAATCTAATCTAAATGAACTCGGAACAGAAATCAACTCGATCGCGCGAGATTTGATTTGGCCGACGAAACGTGACAAATGCGTCTCGAATGACATCTCCAAAAACAGGAGCTTTTGATCGAAGAAAAGCGATCTTTGTCTTGTGTAATATTAGAAATAATCAGTATCGTTGAGAATAAAATAAAAAAGATTCGAGTCATTAATATTTCCCTCTTGAGTCGGAGATTCTTTGAAAACTTCGAAGCTCATTTTCGTTCAGCAGAAAATTGCTACGAAGTTTAAATTCTATTTTTAGCATTTATTTTTCATCGTCGTAATTAAGATATAAATGATTGAGAGACAAATGCCGTTCATTCAAGCACATTGAAAATAGATTGAAAGACTAAAAATGTGCAATCGCTGTTTTTGTATCTATTGTTAAATGGCCAGAAATCTCTTCAATCGCTTCAGTAAACAACTATTTATTGATCTCGTTCTTAAAACAGCAACTATTACTTCCTCTAATTGAATTTCCCGTGAAAAGAAAATGGATTGGAGCATACGGTACATATAAATAAGAAGTCACTTTTGGAAAATATACTTTAATCATATTTACGGAGATACGTTGATCCTACTTTCAATATTTGATGTTTAAGCTTTGCATCTGCTCACCGTCCGTTAAATTTATTCTTCAAGCTGAGAATGGATGGTCGATACAGCTCAGAGAAGACAGAAAGGGAGAGAAAAAGAGAAGGAACAAAATTGCGCTTATAAAGCCGCTTCTTTCCTTTTTTTTCCACGTTTTATTAACTTTTTTTTTTCCTCGAGGGAGGCTGTTCATCACACGCCGTTATCCGATATTCGCGTGAATATTGAAAACAATTCCCCAAAATTTTTATTCGAGAAGCTCGCTCGGCCCGTCGCGTTCCCGGGATATCGCGCAGGTTGTAAATAATCCCCGGAGTTTACCTCGTAAAGCGGTTAAAGGCCGAACGCCCGAGGCGGCGATTAACGATGCGATCGGTACGCGCAAGGCGCGAGTTTAACCGCTTTGCGCAAATCCTCATGTGTCGTTCCCCCGGAAAGATAAGGATTATTCGTGGGCGAGATGATGCACGGCGCGTGTTCGACACGCACGTGTAAAAAGGGCACAGCGGAACTGGGCGCTCGGCGGCACGCAAATTTACGGCTTCGCGAATGGGAGGCGACGTGAAAAAAGCTGGCCCTCCTCCCCCTCCCTTCCAGATATACATATATTCGTGAAATAATAATACCCTTACGTTGGACGAAACGGCGCCGGAAACACGTAATTTTGCGCGTGTGCGCATGCACGCGCGCGCGAGCGAGCCACAGATAAAGCGTACGTATTAAAAATATATTCCGTATATACGAATCGCATCTGGCGTATTTCGTATCGCGCCGCGCACTGTGGATCATTGTCTCCGAATGTTTCGTCTTCGTGGCAATGCAAATGAAATCTCTCTAGGTCCAGCTGGGGCTGCGCGTCCAGTAGTAGTTTATTTGCCTTCACGCGAGCGCGGTTGTTGCACCTCGTGTTGTTTAGAGAATCCTTTGCTCACTCTTCGAGAGAGTTTATGTATATAGGGCCGAGAATGCTCAAAACATATGGACACGATGGGGAGGGGGTGTCGGCATTATATCAAGGGGGGATGAGGGAGGAATAGAGCTGGGGTGTCGCACGGTGAATACGACCGAAGGGCGACAAGCCTGGTGCGATCAGTAGGTACTTATTGTACGGCGAGTCTCAAAACGGCGACGCCATGGGGAGGAGATGAAATCGAAATGGCATTAATCATAATCGTTATGACGTGCCGGGGAAACACGCGAATGGTAGATACAGGAAAGATAAAACAGAGGAACGGACATCGGAAAAAAATTCGCGCACGTTCCGCATCGCCTGTGATTATAAAGCGAAACATAATATTTTGTATACACACGCATACACACATATAAACACCGAACTCTGAAATTTTTAATTTATGTCGAAACGGAGGTCAACAAATTATGAACGTCAAGTAATGTTTTTTACTTGTAGGCATGTATTACGTATACTGAAATTTAATCGTTTATTTACGGATGTTTATATAAAATTACTGGGTTGCATATCCTAATTTCTTTTTATCGTGCATTGATCCAGTTTGTTTTTACGCGAATTATTTTATTACTATTTTATGGAATTTTCTGACGAATTTCTGATATTCTTGAATTTTATTTCTCTTGATATTTTCATATTTTAATATATACAATACATTCGTATTAAAATGACTCGTTTTCACGTTTTATCAAATTATCTTTAATCAATTTTGCGTTAAAAAATATTTAATTTGTGCTATTAAAATTTTAATAAACATTCGTTTTTAAAAATATTTGCCCAAAGCTTCCAATTTCTCATACATATCACAACAAATAATCTGTAACTTTATGCAAAAATTAGGAAAATTATACTCGCGCGAATAATATCATGTATCAAACTTGTAATTCGACTTGATTTACCGCTTTACTTTATGATTTACTTTGTGTGCTGTTTAAATCCGCTGTACTCTATTTGGCCCAACGTTGCAATTACACCTATAACGTTTGCGCTCGATACTTTGTTTTCCTTTGTTCATGATTTGCGATACGTTCGTTGCCGTGCCAGTTGCTTCGTGGGTGCCGTAACTTGAGCGCGGAAAGATATATTGCGAGATGAAAGATCGCGATGCCAGTCGCCACAGTGGAAAGACCCGGGGCGCTATTAGATGCATCGATCGCATAACGCAACGCCGAATCCAGGCTTTACGGTCACGCGGTTTCGCCCAGCATCTGCCATCACCTCCGGCTCCGGAGAGTCGGCGGATACATAAGTCACTGCACGTGCTTGGTACCCAGCACGTCTGTGCTGTGTGCGTACATAATGTATTTTCTAGATACTAACGTGGCAGAAACGAGGCACGAAGAAAAATGGAAGGAGATTGAGAGAGATGAGAGAGAGAAAAGTAGAGGAGAGAGAGGGGGAGGAAGAATAGTCCCTGTCGAGAGGATGACTGTACAATATAGTATGGAGGACAATGAGCCTCTCTCTCGAAAGAGAGAGAGAGAGAGACTGCAACGCGGCAGAATCTAACAAAATCAGGCGCGTTTCAGAAACGCGAATTCTCATTCTCTTCAAGATTATGTGTTGTCATTTGACTTAACTACCGTGTAATTTTTAATATCCTCCTGTCTGGTACAAATGGATGCTGATGTTTTATGATAGCTCCTTACGACGCCGAAAGGCTCCTTTATGATCATGACATCGTACTGCTTTTGAACGCGAATATCATGTAATTTTACTACTATTACTGTAATATAGTATTAATATATATTATTAATAAAATATAATAATATATTATTAATATTATATATATTATTAATATATTATTTAAAAATTGAATAAAGTAAAATCAGATAAAATGTATGGAGCGGATAAATATATAAATCGCGAGTGTATATACGATAATCTCGAATAGGCAGAAAAAGATGAATCCGCGCAAGAGGGAGGGCTAAAAGGGTCTGAATATAATAGCCGGTTGATAAAGGCTTCGCACAACAGGAAGATTACGAAAGTTGGGAGGGGAGCTTTCGTGATAACGACGTTTCGTGTCGAGGATCTCCCGCGAGGTGTGAAACGGTAAACGCGGGATTAACGATCGCCCGATCTTATCGGGCGAACGCAATCTCGATTTCTCGATGTGGCGTGAATAATTATTGCTCGCTCATGTGTCGGTTTTGCACGCATTCATAAAGAGCAAGTGCAAAATCGCGATAATGCCTTTTAGATCGAGAAAAAAAACCGTAAAAAATCGACTCCGAATCTATCGGAGATCGCGTATCCTTGACTCCGTTTACTCCGTGTACATAATAGTAAACTTATATTTTCCCGTACAGTATTCCACGATCCCGTTACCGGCTCGTAAATCGACCTCGCGCCCTCATTCGCGAACCGGCGAATTCGGCAGACCGGAAAATTGGGGCTTTCCTTCGCGGTGGCCACCCTCCGCTTCCGGCATGCCACCTGCGACACGAAAGAGTTCTCGAACAAAGAGAAAAAAAGATATTACGGAACTATGACGACGCATTTTTAGAAGCGTCCGTTTAGCGCGGGACACGCAGTTCTATTTAGCGCTGTGCTTCACGTTTAGCTGATCAGCCTTGCAATTAGTCGAATACGGCTAAATGAACGCAGCGCTAATCAGAGCGCTAAAATAGACCGTCGGATTCGATAGTTTGCTCCTTAATTTTTAGACCTCATCTTATATAAATAGAATATAAGCTGAATTTTTTC
Source organism: Tetramorium bicarinatum (assembly GCA_928718305.1). NCBI lineage: Eukaryota > Metazoa > Arthropoda > Insecta > Hymenoptera > Formicidae > Tetramorium > Tetramorium bicarinatum. Next base: position 11,455,212 of record OV788329.1, read on the forward strand.
TGTAATGCTTCAGAACTAAATCTGAAAGATCTGTATAATTTAACAATTGATTTCACTACGAAGAACAATAATGATTATCGCATTCAGCGAACTTTTTTGTTACTTATTGTCTGATCAGAGCGGCTTACACACGACGTTCGTTCTGTTCAGAAATAATTTATGTCACCGTTACGAAGCAAATGCAATTTCCTAGAAATAGCAGCGAATCATTCTTCGTGCGGAACCGAGTCTCTCTGTAAAAGGACGCCCTTCGTGCCGCGCCACAATGGGGTGACGATGTCCGTTATGTGTCGTGATGAAGGATACAGTTGCAGATACGACGACACAAATCAATCGAAAGAAAATCTTGATATAATATATATAATCCATTTTATTCAGAGAACATGTAATAATTATTCCTTTGTTTAATTAATGCCAGCTCAAGGATTTCAATATTATGGAAACGTGCGAATGATTAAAATTGTCGGCAAAACAAACACGCTAATCCTGTGTGGAAATTTTTCCTAGGCTGTAATTGTGACCAACTTAACTTTCCTTACTTTATTTGAGGCCCACATTAGGATTGTCACACTTTTTTTTTTTTATCTAGGACTCATATTGCTTTCCAAACTTGGCCAATATAAAAACTTAAGTTGGAGATTTTGTCTATCTTCGATTTTTGTCTCACATAATTTGTTGCTTGTTATCAATGCATTTTTAATGTATTGCAGATCCTTTTTTACGCGGATTTCAATATTATTGAATCGACTAATAATTAATAATAAATTAATAATTAAACCGTGTAAAGCTTATTATTATTATTAATTAGAATTATTGAATTGAGTTACTATGTATTAAAATAAAACAACGTTCCGCGCATTTGACAAGATAGTTGCGACATAAGTGAAACTGCAAGAGTGTAAAATTAAAAAACAAAGCCGATTTGAAACGATCGAAATCCGTCCGAGTCCGATATATCATTCGTGGAAATGGTTTTTATAGGACTTGGCCGTGTAAATAAACGCAATAAGTGTTTTTCAGTCAGGAAGGCACTGTGTGTGCGATGATACATTCATTGCATGTCAAGCCACGTGTTCGCTCACTGGGAACTGGCAGCCCGGAAATAGATTCCGTTTTCAAGTAAGAAAGGCACCTCACGGTGGTCTTTTGCTTACGAAAGCTGCTTTTTATATCAGTGTTATTCACTACCCACGTTGCACTAGAGTGGATTCGAGATTTAAATCACTTTATCGGCTTAACGTCTTAAGCTTGGAACTCTCTAGTTACTCGCCAGCTGTGGCAAGTTTCTTGTTGCCGTTAGCCTCGACATTTCCAAGATTTCAATTATTACGAACGCAATAGCGAATAAACAACCGACGTAAATCAGACGCGAAAGCGCGGGATTGTAGGTTTATTAAGCCGCGAAATAATCCTCAACTCAGCGGGATGATATACGGTGGAACGTTTATTAAACATATCCTGCAACCTGAAGAATCGCAGGCACGATGCGCAACCTTGCGGTACTCGTTGCGTGAAATTTATTTATAGAAATTTAGGCGCGGAGAGAATCCGTCCGGATGACACTCGGGGGAAATACGCATACTTGAACCTGGAGGCAACCAGGCGTTACCGTGCGCCCTGTAATAAAGGGATACATGCTTCGCGTCTTCAATTTCGCTCTTCGATCGCTTGTCCTTATTAGCATTAATGCACAGAGTCTTCTTTCGCAAAGTTTTTTTTAAAGACGTGCCAGTCACAGCTTTCCTCATTTCAAGTCTGAAATTATTTTTCGTCCGTGAAGTGAATATTTCTATAGAAAAAAACTAGTTTTATAGCGAATTCGGTTGGACGCACCAGTGCGCACTCAGTGCACATTAAAGCCGTTATATACACTGATCTAATCTGAACGTGAAAGTGAAATATCTTGAATAATAAAATGTCCAATAAATATTTAAAAAAAATAGTACACAATAGCACGATAAAATTAGTTAAAGATTTCGGGTTTTTAAGAATATTTCTATGTTTATGTTAAGTATTCATTCTTACGTCGATTTATATATATGTACAATAGCTTTAATGTGCACTGAGTGTGCACTAGTGCGTCCGAACTAGTGCAACCGAATTTGCTGTTAGAAAAAAGTTATTCAACTTAAAAATTACTGGAGTCTTTGAGATAACTGCAGTTGTCGAATGCAGAAAAAAAGTTAAATATACTTAATGTGACAAACGCGGAGCAAATGGATCGGTCGTCGTCCGCATAGCGGAGTCTAATGGGATTATCCTGATAGATATTAGATTTATTAATAACATTAGGTTCCGAAAGCGAACCCGAAGAGATCCAGCAGTATCGTACAATGCACGTCGCACGTGCATGCGTGCGGGCGTGCGGGCGTGCGTGCATGCGTGCATGTACATACTCGAATACACACATGTGGCGGTCGGCTGCGCCACGCGACTCCACTTGAGAGCATTCGAGGTCCAAATATAGCAAGCATGTAGCACCAAGCGCATCCCAAGCGCATCCCCAGCGTGAGCGAGAGTACGAGATTGATGTCTCAGATAATCGGTCGACGCGCGGAATTGGGTGACTCAAAAGAATCTGAAAGCATGGGTATGAAGAAACATCTCGCTTTAATTGGTGTGCTGGAATAGCACAAGTTAATGCCTCGGACGCTCTAGAATTATAACGGAGCTCCGCAAGTTGAGTTCGACTTGTCTCAAAAGCGTTTAACGCAAACTTTGTATCCGACAATCTGCTGCAAAGTACTACACACGGGAAAAACATTTAGTTGTTTACATCTGATAGATTCAATCGGAAAGCTACGCTTCAGCTAGTTATAATTAAATCTATCAAATATTCTAGCTATAAAATATCGAGATAAGAAATTTTATTTGATAACCAAAATGCATTATTGGATTTTAAAAAAACACGTTTGATAGAAAAAAAATTTTTTAAATTTCGAATAGATATATCTTTTTTATTCACATATAAAAATTAAGAAATTTTACAAATATTGCCTGATATATCTTCACTCTTAATAGTAATTATATTGGAACGCGATTCTTCGAACGTAAATAACATGGCAGAGTCGATTTATCGCAAATAGGAAGCACTGAACTTAATTGCAGCCGATTATGCCTTGCGTCAAATGTCGATATCAAGAAGATGATTCAAGAGCAATGCCTGTTTAATCTAGCTGGGTAAGAGTTTAGGTACTAACGGTTCTGGCAATCGTGAAGCTATTAACTTGCACATCCAGAGTTCACGGAACTCGTTGTAATTGATAGCAGAATATGATACTGATAGCAGTTTTCAAGTATCTTCAAGTCACTTTAAACGTAATTGTAAGTAATACGATTTTCCACGATGTTTTCAGAGCTGCGCTACACTGTTAAATGTTAAAGGATCAAATTTAAACCAATTTCTTAAGTTACGTAAAAGTAAATAATAATTATATAAAAATTATATAGAATCTTAATATTTAATTATTTTTAATTACCATGTTTATTAAAATTATTATTTTAACACAAAAATGTAATTAACATATTATTATTTAACTTCATTATTTTAGTCAAATTAACGATGTATCAAATAAGAGCAGAGGCGACCTATGCGATGATTAAAAAAGATTCAAATTGAGTATAATTTCATAAATATAATTACAAATTTAATACATGAATCAATGTATGATTTCTTGCTAAGGATGACTGTTTGGTTTAAATTAAAAAATACGATATTTAAAATATGGTAATTAACTACTCGATTCTTTCACGCACTTCCGTCTCTGATTCTTTACACTTCGAACAAGTGTTACTTTCTAAAATTACATTTATGAAATTACATATTTCACACAATTTCGTTCTCCTTTTTTAAACATTCTTTTCAAAATGTGTCTTATTCACACGTAGGCACAGATATCTATCTCTGTTAACTCGCAGACACCCAGGCCCGATTCGAACCAAGATGTTAGAGGCATGACGTGCCGGAGGCAGCTGGCTGGCTCCGAAATGCAGCGCATAAGAGCGCGAGTTATCGTCCTGAAAGCGTTCAAGTCCAAGGTTTCAAGACTCCGAGGAGTGGCGCTACTCTAAAAATAATAATCTGTCGCGTCTACAAGAGAGAAGAGCGTCTGGACTCCGGACGAATGTCTGACGACAACGACGACGACCGCGCATCGTCATCCGGTCGCTCTTTGTCTCTCGCCGAGGTTGACCTTGATTTCGCTGTCAGCTCCTCGCTGTTTCGAAATCAAATGATCACCTTGGCTTTCAACCCCGACGAAACTCAACTCAACTTCTGTGGCAAGCAACTGTCTGTTACTTGCGGTAACGCTAAATATGTTTCTTGTGGCAACCAGCCTCTCGAGTCTTTCATTTTTTTGAAGGATGAGCTCATTGTTCCGCTTCAAGTGCGGGATATAGAGAGAAAGAGAGAGAGAGAGAGAGAGAGAGAGGGAGTTTATCTCTCACTATTCTTCGGAATAGAATAAAATTGCCAAAACAATAATTTCCGTCTAATTATACTTTCCACGCTGCTCTTTTTTTCCTTCGAAGAATACACTGCGCGGAAAAGTAGCTGGGAGAAAGGAGGCTAATATCGTCGTACCTTTAAAGGGGCGGAAGTCAAAGATCGATTTCTTCTATTTTCGGCGTAACTAAGTATAGCTTGTTCGATTGATTTCAGGATGACGACACGAAACCGGCGGAATCCATGGATGCGGAATCAGCCCCGGCAGTAGCAAAGGAGACCGAGCAGAATGCGTCCGCGGAAAAGCCTACCACGCCCGCTAAGGATTCTAAGGAGAAGGAAGGACGAAAGGGAATCTTGAACGCTATCCGGATACCTCTGGTGTCGTCTGTTTTTCCCAGGAGGAAGAAAGTAAGTGTCACCTGCGCCGAAAAATATTTTATTTCAAAATTCCCAGATAACACAGAACGTCGAAATGGTTTGAAATGAATAAAAAAGTCAGATTAGATGGTTGGAAGCTCTCGATGATATTTAGAACACTGTCTACATCTACGTGTCATTTAGTTGCGTTTGGTTACGTTTAATTGCGCAACGGAAAATCATATCGCAAGGAAAGTAAGAATTAATCTTTCTATTTTTCTGCGAGAGAAATTCTAGGACTTGACATTAATTTATCTAAACGGCGAGAATATGAATCGTCCGGGCGTGCAATTTCACCGTTTTTTTTTACCGAGCAACGGGATAACGACGACGTAAAAGAAGAAAGTGATATTTTTTGCGTTTGCGACGCAACGAGAGAAGAATCTCTAAAAACCGAGTGTATCCAATGTGTATTTCCGTGAGCCGTTTATTCGAGAGGCTCGCGTGACTCTTCGAATCTCGAGCACGTACGACTCTTTCCTAAGATATCTTCCATCCTGTTCCAGTACCTTCTTTTTTTTTTCCATCTCTGAACTTTTCTCCCGGTTTCTTTCACGCTCCAAGCGCGACGCGTTAGCTTCGGGGCTGCGAAATACGTTTGAAATATTCTGACGTAGCGATCTGACCATCGCAAAAAAAAAGAAAAAAAAACGGATTATGACTTCTTTATAAGGAACTTTGTCCACTTTCCAGGTCTACATTGAATTGATCATTGAACTTGTACGTGAATCCTGCTAAACTGTTTTTTCAAATTTTCTGTTAAATTAAATCTTATTATTTTTAACAAAAATTTAAACTATTATAAATAATAATCTGTCAGCGCTGTAGAAATTATTTTACATGTTTCTTTCCACATTTTATTGGAACATTTTAATTTATATAATTTTAAAAAATCCACTTAACTAATGAAATTTTATTTTTAATTATTTTGCAAGATGGACAAATGTGAACAAATTGTGAACCACCAAATGCCATAACAATTTTGTAAAAATTTGCATTTTGGAATGTCAATTTCACAGATTTCTAATTGTGTTGTGAGTATAATTTGACATCACAAATTTAACAGTGTATATTTACGTAATAAATTGCAGAGAAATCTCGAACGCGGGATTAAATATATTAATAATAATATCTCGCTTGCGCGTGACGTAGTTGTAATGATATTACGGAAGATATTTCGTAGATAGGATTTCTGAGAGTAAATACATCCCGTTAAAGGGCGTATATGATACTTGCGTGCAGAACGCACCGAGATATGCCTTCGTACGGTATTTGTATCCGGATGTAAATTATACCTGTGCGAGTGCCGACTCCTTTTTGTTCAGCCGTTCGCATCTTTCGCATCTTCGATGTACCCAGTGTCGCATTTAATTTTAATCACTCGTCTCATAAAATATATTTAATTATATATTTTTTACAAAAAAAATAGTTTTTTCTTCATTAAAACTAGATTTTATATACGATTATTAAATAACGGGACTGCGCATTTTCTACCGAGAAAACTTGTAAAGAGCAAGAGAAAGATAATCGCCCTTCTAAAAAAAAAAAAATCTTTAATTGATACTTCTCTTCCAGGAAGTCGATGCTGAATTGGGACAGACTGGCGCCGCTGGATTAGCAAGCGTCGAGACCCTTGACGACGGCACTGCCGAGAAGAGCCCTATCGCCAACGAGGACGGCATGGAGACCGTACGACTCGACGGAGAGGATGGAACTGACTGCACCGAGCCACCGAAGCATCCTTTGGTGGTCTGTATATCCACGCTCAGAAGACACGTAGTTGTCTCAGGTACGAAGATACAGAATTTATCTGGTAATATTTATCGGCATATATTTATTCATATCAATGTATGAAATTGATATACTTTTAATTGGCCGACAGTGGTGACCTTGCTGATCCTGTTCAGCATCATCATAATCATCTGCATCGCGTGCGCTGGACCGAGAAGGACTCCTGCCTCGCCTCTGAAGAATGGCAAATACATCGAGGCGGTGACATCGTGTGGACCGGTGCAGGGCATCCTCGAGGATGGTGCCTATGCGTTTCGTGGCATCCCATATGCGATGCCGCCAGTCGACAATCGTCGCTGGCAACTAGCTCACTCTCTAAGTCGTATCGAGGACTGCTGGAATGGCATGTACCTGGCGCACAATTCTTCCGAGAGCTGCTGGCAGCGTGAGATATCCGGTCGCATGGACGGCGTCGAGGATTGCCTTTATCTTGATGTGTTTACACCAACGGTCGGATACGATTCTCCGTTACCCGTGGTCGTCATGATCGGCGCCGAGACCATGAGCGGCGGCTCGCCTGGAGTGATGCAGCCTTCGGCCAAACTAGCGCGCGTTCGTGACATCGTATTCGTGCGGCCAAATTTCCGGTAGAATACATTGAATTTACTGTTTAAATTTCCGCCTTTGTCAATCAAAATTTTTGTGAATTAATTATTTTTTTGTTGACTGGTTCACGTGAGCCAAAAATAATTAAAGGAATTCTTAAAATTGAGTTATTTATTTCTTCCAGAATGGGAATTTTCGGATTTTTGGCGGCGGAACCTCTCACCAGAGCGACCCATCCTCCGACTTCAGGCAACTACGGATTGTCAGACATCATAGCAGCCCTTCAGTGGGTACAGTTGAACATCGAGAACTTTGGCGGCAACAAATCGTCCGTCACTCTGTGGGGACATCGAGCGGGCGGCACTCTCGTGACGACGCTGCTCGGCTATCGTCGTGCCAAGAGTCTCTTCTCGAAGGCGTGGATATCTAGCGGTAGCGCGATTTTCCCAGGCAGGGAGCTGGAGAACTCCGAGAGCATAAACAGAGCGTTCCTGGATTCAATCCGCTGCAGCGATGCCAATTGCCTCAGAAGTAAGAGCGCCGAGGATCTCATGGAGTCCGTGCCGGAGACATGGTACGTGGATAACGTGGGTTTGCCAGAGATGAAGGAAGCCGTTTCCAACTACGCGGACAAGAGGCACGAATGGCTTGTTCTGGATGGCACGATTCTTCAGGAACATGTCGGCCAGACCTTGGCGAATAAGGATAATCTTATGAAAGTGGTGATGGGTACCACCGCGCACTCCGGCACCCCATCGCAATATCTATCGCCGAACGTCACTCTCAATGCGACGCAGATCAAGAACATCGTACGAGAATCTCTGCTCGGGACTTCGGGCTATACAGACGAAGCTCTAAGGTGAGCGGGCGAATTATGTTAAACGAATGATAAACAAGTCAGCGGAGGATATTCGTTAAAAAATCTTTTTATCATAAATAATAAATTATAAACTCATGCACGGTGTACGTATTATTTTCCAGGCGCTACAATGATACGTTGAAAGGACTGATCACAATGATCTCCGACATACGTGTAGTGTGCCCGTTGCTGACGCTTGCCAGGATGAAAACCAACATACCGTTTTACGTAGCCACCCAGCCGCGCCGACAGCACCTAGCCGATCCTGACAGCGACGCCGCGGCCATTCTGGGGACCTACGCTGCCGTTACGCCCGAAGAGAAGAGACACGTATCGGCCATGCAACAGCTGTTCAACCATTACGTGTGGCACGGCGAAGTCGCACAGGCTGATCAATCGGGCGCGAGACGAGTCTTGCTTGTCGGTCAAGACACGCTGCTAGCAAAGGGCTATCCGAATTGCGATTTCTGGATAGAGAAAAACATCGTACCTAGGTACGGTCGAGTCGATTAGAAAGGCTTTTATCGCTGTGCAGGGTCTGCGTGCTAGAATTGGGAGACCCGCACCTCGAACGGCGCGCATTGTCCGTTGAATTTCCGCGGACATTGAGCCTCTCACGGACACAGATATGTACTTTGACTACTTAAATAGATCGAATATGACGAGCGATCAATGAGATTATGCAGATTAACGAACAAAGATCATGCCTTTGTGGTGCGACGTATAGTAGTACCTGTCGAATCATGACAATTAATTAATGTAAAAGCCAAAATATAAAATAGCGATTAAAAAAAAGATAAAAAAATCTGTAGATACCCGTGTATGCCGACGTAAATTCGTTCTCAATGCTGAAGTATGATATTTTACTATGGAGCAACGAGAAATGAATATTGTTCTTTGTATCCGAAACAAACGTGCATTCGACCACAAGGCACGATGGGTTTTTATGTATGTGTATAAATGTGAATCAAATTGTAATATATTGCATAAAAGCGGTAAAATGTACCGAGGAGGACGCGTAGGGGAACACAAGCGTAGCTTAGGAAAGAAAGTTCGACAGTTATATTATACAATTACATATTCTTGTAAAACGTAAGTGGGTGCGAGAAGGATAAAAGGAGCAACAATTTTCGGCAGCCTTCTAAGACCTCCGAGTCAATCGCATTTTCGATGAAAATTCCTCAGACTCGGGCGAAGCGTCTCGAGTTAAAAAATTCTTGGTTTATTACGGAATAGTGGTAAACTAAAGGTATCTTATTCTTCATACGCCTCTTCATATTCAGCTCATATATAGACATAAGATAGCATTAAAAAAAAACTCAATATAAACTCAATATTAGTTGATAGATTATCGGCGCATTACCTCGACGAGAACGAATTCGTATCCCTACACATAACGGACCATGCTCTTCTGCTACGGGAAATATTCTTAGGTCAGGAGGTTTGTCTCTGGAGAACGATACATGGGACATGTGCATTACACATCGCGTTTGGGGAAACAACATTCTATTCGAAATAGCTTTTTTACTAGAAGTTTCTTCTTTTGTATGAAAATACAAATAATTTTTTTTTATTGTATTCGATATTTTTTACACATTTATAACTTATCGCTAGAGAAAACAATTCTCTTTCACGGCGAGAGAATTGCAGACTGAACGAATGTTATACGTACCAGCAGTATTTATCTATCCATTTAATAAATCCTCTGATGAAGGCTCTTTGTATTATTCAGACTGAAGCTGCCAAATTTGGTACTTTTTATAATCGCGTATAATCCACTTGAATAATAAAAATTCTATCATTGCATAGTACTCGAACTTCGCGCATATAAAAAAATGAATAAATAAGCAAGCCACCCGCGCGATCGATAGCTTTCCTGCGCGTCTCTCTTCCGTAAATGCGACTCGTGTCCCAGAAACGATGACGATCTTTATATTCATCAATCGACCATTTTTTACACTTTTACGACTTACAATTATTACTCAATGTGTTATTAAGTATAATTTATTTTCACTAATATGTGATAAAGTAGCACTTACTCGAGAAACCTGTACGTTGTTTTATTTTATAGATAGGTCATTTTGCATAATTAACTAATTTCCATTATCTTAATATTACCCAAATATTGCAAATAGGACAATGGCATTCGTGACAAACATCCGTCGTGACTGACCGCAAGTGATTAAGAATACCACGGAGTTCTAAATGTATTTGCTAGTATATCCGTACGTGGAAGACATCTGGATCTTCTGAAAATGTCTAGCAACGAAACCACATAGTATACGTATAAACGAGCGTTGTATTTTATAAAAGGATGAATTTCAGAATAGTATATATAATAATTTTCTGGATATTTTGAATATGTAATTAAACCGCTTCTACTTACATGCCGCTGCGACTCTTCATGTGCGGGGATCAATATGTGCGTTATCTCCTCGACCAAGTAAAATATGCGTGTACACACTCATCGCGTACACATTGCATATCGTACAACTTGATTGCAATTACACCGTAGCATAGATAATACGTGCAAAAAATAATTACTGGTGACTTATTGTACTCTTGAATGTTTAGCGATACTAAGGCGACTGCATTCCATCGAAACTTCATGCAAGTGCTCGTGTTATTTTGCTCTTTATTCGCTTCACTCTCGAACGTATGCTATCATTATAATAAAACCGTACAATGGCAAGTTTAAATTATTCTCGGATTCGGAATGTCGTTTAGAATATCCTCTGTATATTTTACTTCAATATTTTTTAGAGAGACGATCGACGATTTATCGTGAAATAAGCATAATTTTTTTTAGCAAGTATCCTTAAGAAGCTGAACTTATTGTATTAATTATTGAAAGATAGATATGATTTTAATTTATAAGCATATCAATACAATTGGTTCGTCGACTTATTTATACGGTGCGACAGTATTTTGATATATATCGCGAATTAATTATAAGTATAAAGCGAGAAATTGATTTTGTATGTATTATACATATATTGCCAGGCCTCGTACCATCGGATATATACGTGGAATGAGTTTCTCTCAGACTGATTTGAATTTTATATACGTATTCACATTGAGAAAAAGTATATTTATTTGAATATAAATTTGTCAAAAGCCGCAGTCGAGGCTATTTGCACATCTTAGTATTGGCGCGGTGTGCATTTTATATTCTGAACGTATTTTTCTTATATTATCACGCTGTAATACAATTTTATACTGTATCTACGATACCGTCAATAAAAGAATTATACATGAATCAGTAATCAATAAAATTTTCTACTCAATAGCCTAATATAGGAAAAACGGGAGGTTAATAGGAACCTTGATATTTCATACATACTACAATTATTATAAAGTAATGCATGATTTATTCATAAATTTTGTATTCCCCATACATTTAATCATTGATTTTTTCAGATATAATTAACTGAATTTTATGACATTGAAGATAAAAAATTACGTTACAAAAAAATTAGTATATTTTAATGAAACGCATATAAATAGATCTGTATAGGTATGTCACGTAATAAAGATAAAAACATACTTGACTAAGATAGTTATATCTCTTTAATATCACGCAATTAATATGGAGAAGAAACCGAAAGGAGAGAAAACGTTCTTTTATTACACATTTAATAATTATTTAATATTATTTAATTTCCAAAATGTTATATAAGGATTATATAAGGCAACATGAAAATAGATATAAAAGAGCTTTCGTTTTTTAAAAAAACGTATTGCTTCGTGTCAAAATAGCATGATTGAGGGGTAGTATAGAACATACAAATTTTATCAATCAATGTCATAAACATGTTATTTTCTACTTGCATGTCCTTAACTGAGAACATCAAACTATCAGTTATAATATAATAATTTCATGTTTATAGATAACCCTGGATATCAGTAAAATGTGATGGAGATAAACACGAAAAATGTAATAATATATAAACGCTGTGATATGGCATCTTATTAGTCTGCGATTTCTTTTACGATTATCTAATCTCTTACTACGATTATGTCTTCAGAAATCTGTATGATTAAAAATTTATTGAACTTTTTTATACCATAAAAGATAATAGTTTCACAATTTTCTTGTAATAATTTAAACTTTTAAAGTAATGATAAAATTCTTTAGTTTTATTTGTCGCCATAATTGGCCGATATTACACAAGTATTTCTGTGAAAAAGCATTATGTCTTACATATGGTGTTCCAGACATATGGAATATATTTATATAATAGAATATATAATCGCGCGTGTATTCTCTAACATAAATCTAATGATATATTTTCAAATTTGAAAGAATATGTGACAACTAATGAATATCTTATAACTTTGTTACTATGGCAGATTGCTTGTTTCATATTTTTTATTATTATCATATAGAAGTTTTTTTAAAAAACAGATTTTTGTATCACACAGTAATGGATATCGTATGAAGAAAATTACTTTTAACAATGTTCCCACACACACACATATAAGCCTATTAATAATAATGTCATGTTATATAACATTTGATATATTCTCTCTGTTTTTCGTTCCGCATTTAATTCTAATAAAAGTCCACGTAATTCTTTTTATTATTGTCGCGCTATTAAATTATCTGTTTTGAATAAATCAGTTGAATTTAGGTGAACAGCTTTACGCATTGTAAAGATGAGACATTTTCTACTTGCATATCCTTGACCGAGAATATCAAACTATCAGTTATAATATAATAATTTCATGTTTATAGATAATCCTGGATATCAGTAAAATGTGATGGAGATAAACATGAAAAATGTAATAATATATAAACGCTGTGATATGGCATCTTATTAGTCTGCGATTTCTTTCACGACTATGTAATCTCTTACTACGATTATGTCTTCTCAAGTTTCTCAAGCATATCGCAACATATAGAATAATAATAGAGTAGTGCAAAAACCATACATTATTCAATATATATATTTCTCAGTAGAAAACACAAGAGTAAAACTTATGCTTAATTAATCAAAAATTTAGCATGGGGTTCTCATCGCAAATATTTGAAGCTCACTTTAAATTCGATTAAAATTATATTCCAGTTTTGCTATAATCAATTAAAAAAATTAATTTTATATTTAATAATCTATAAAAATGAGATGTAAAATGTGATGACATACAAATATAAAAAGAACAATATTATATACTAATAAAGACGATTAATATCAATATTAAATACCAGTATTTTGAACAATTTCAATTACTTTAAAAAAATTAAAAAACTGCATATTACATTATTTCATTTTATTTTTAATCGTCTGTATCACATTTAAAATAACTGTATTTACATAAATGTATGCCTCAAAGTAATTAAACAAAAGATTAGACTAGAGAGGGGATTGGAACACTTGTCTTTCGATACTCTAAAAGAATATCTCTCTAGAATTCTTAGGAGAATATGTAAAAAGATAAACTAAATACAATTTAAATTTTATTTTTTTTCGGGGATTATAATTCGGTAGAAAATTTCAAAGTAAATTGCTAGTGCAAATTTCAATAGCCAAATAATTAATATCAAAATAACATAAAGTGCAAGAGATAAAAAATCTCTTACCTGTCTAATCTTATCTTATTTGTCTTTAAACGGTCTTTAGTTTGGAAAAAGAGATAAATTTGTATATACAAATAGATACTTTAAGATATAATTCCAAATAAAATAATTGTAATTTGTATACAATTTAAAAAAAAATAAAAGTATTTTTATTTCTATTTTACAGTTATCAAAAATCTCACACACACAATGAAGAACCAATGATAGAAAAAAGTGCAAAAATACTAGAAATTAATTTTTTTAATGAAAAGGAATACACGAGATAGAGAGACTGCATAACATTGATAAAGATTGCAAGTGCCAAAAAAATTTATTTTAATTCATCAAAAACATGAATTATTAATACTCACATAAATGCTGAATAATAAGAGAACTCTAAATTTACTTTTACCAAAAAATTTTGTTTTTGCCACTTTCACTCTTTTTCATAATTATGATCTCAATTACGGATATACATGTAAATGTGTGTACACATTTACATAAAATAAAAAATACTGTTATTTGTTAAAAATTGTATACGATAAATAAAAATAATACTATTTTTCAATATAAGAATTTTGGTCTTTCTGACTAATTACATTACTAAATTGTACTAATCTAAATTATAAATACACAAAATAGTTCAGGCTAGGAAATAAACTAAAGCTTTTAACATGATTTTTCATTGTTATTTCATGACTTTTCATGGTATTACTGAATTTAGAGATATCCTATCAAAGTAGCAAATTTTAGTTTTACAAAGTTCTTTACAAAGAATATTGTGTGTTTGAAGATTTAATTCTATTCGTTAACGAAATTCATAAGAATATTTGTGCTTCAGTAAGCTTTTCAAAGCAAATATAAAAAATAATTATACACATAATTATAACACGAATTTAATGTATTAAATCAAATATAACTCAGAGAGATAGATAAAGCTATACCAGCATATTTGTAAGTAGCATATTTAATAAGTTATATATTATTTAAAAATCTATGACATAATGTATGGTGTCTCACGTTTTTGCATTATCCGAATACTTCCGCATTATATGATTTTTGAATGTACACTCGATTAACGACAAGTATATATATATATATATATATATATATGTGTAAGAAAAATTCGTAAACATCACATTATCTTACTTCACTTCACTGTAAGATCAATAACATATTTAGCATATCTGGCACTAATCTTAAAATGTTATTTATATATATGGCAATATATATAACAAAGGCAATCAACGAGAATACATTAGTTACCGATCTAATGTATTAGTTATAAACTATTCGAAAACAACTGTCGTGTCATAACAAGTCATAGAGAGTTTACAAAGTATCATACTTAATATCTCACATATTCATAAACTATATCTATCAGGTGGTAACATAATCCATAAAACTTATCATTTCCTTTCATGCATCCCTGTGATACAGAGTTTATTATGCTACGTACAAATTGTCGATTACCTAATGTTTAGTACAAACAAGTTACTTTCCAAAACGAGCAGACAAACGTTCGTCCTGTAACTCGATGCAGAGCGATTACCAAATTATACGAACGATATAAAATGATCGATTTCCATAGAATTTGCAACATTATTGTATCGTTTTTCCGTTATCACAGATTGTTTTGGTGGTAGGCCCATTTGCGATATCACGTTCTAGAAAAGGCCTACAATGGACTAGAGTTTGGATTTTAGCAGAAACTGTTGGGATTCCACGCTAAAATGTTTAAACCGCCATCATGTTTCTAGCGTCGGGAAGAGTCTTGTTAATACAAAATAGGCCACGTCGTAGTTATTCCAATATGCCGTATGTGCTGTTACGGTGTATAAATAATTCCTCCCTAAGCCAACCGCACGTAGCACATAATCCAATCGTTGCGCTAATTCTAATGATGTAAAAGATATTTTTGTAAATAATTTGTAACAGAGAGAAAATTCCTGTATATTGTAATATCGTATATCGTACATACCTTGACCTGGACGGATTGGTGGATTTGAGTCTGGTGTCGGCGAAGATGGACCTTCTCTAACATTCCAACCACCTCGCACTAAATCCCAAAGACTCCAGCCCTTCTCTGCATTACGATTGGGTGGACTATCCACTGGACTATCATCTTTATCATCATTTTCTGTTAATATACATAATCGCACCTTATTATTTTAAATACTCTAAAAATTTTTATCTTAAAAATTATTAGAATAGAAAAAATATTCAAAGAAAAAAATCAATATCTTTTTGAAAAGTTAAATATTGATCCTTATACAGTACACATATTTTTTGCATCCGTTTTGCAAATATTAAATATTACGGATTCCTTCGCACTAAGTAACTATTTTTATCTATGAGTGCAAGTTTATACTTTCTTATCATTTGTTATCCAATTTAATTTAATTTAATACTTTTAAATTGAGTGTTTATTATAACTACATAATAATGTATATGTAGACAAAAGTACTAATAGAAGTCTATATCCAATATGATTTTTAATTGTACCTCGATATTTTAGAAGATTAATATAAATATAAATCAAAAAATGTCATGAGTTAATTGGACTTTCCGAGTTTTCAAAATGTAAACGCCGTAAAAGGTTATATCGAATAGTAATAAAAGTAATGAAATACCTGTAGGTACTGGTAGAGACGGATCTACATTGTTCAGCGACGAAGGCGACTGTGGCATTTGCTGACCGTCAACTCCTCCGTACGGTGGTATCAGAACTGGCTCAATTTTACTGTAACCCCTTTCCAAAAGTGGCTCCATTCTGTAAGCCACTGGGTCGGACCAGTGAAATATATTGTAGAATCTCTTGCATAAACTTTGCGGCATCACGTCTAGTCTATTGGATGGAGTACGTGTGCGCAGCGCCAGGAACACGGACAACGGCGAACCCAGGCAAAACAAGTTCTCAATCTGTAAACGGAAAAACGATTGTTGCTCGGTAATAATTCTTACAATAATTAAAAATTATTTGCGCGAATATCCTTTATAAACGCCGATTAAAATTTACATAAACTATCGATTTATCTTCCGTTATTTATTCACAGCGAATTATGATGACTCACGGGAAATTGCAATCCTTCCAACAAGACTTCTTGGGCCTGCGGACATGGAAGCCGCATGTCAGGTCCTATCCAGCCTGTAACTATGTCGTATACGATCACACAGCCTAGAGAGTGCGCCAAAACCGAAACCTTCCCCTGCCACCCGGGATGTCGGCTCGCGAACATAAAGTATAATCTATTCAGTTCCTTTTGTAAGCCAGCTCGGACTTCAGCACCATATAGCGGACTTGTATAATACAAAATATCCATTGCCGATGTATTTAGCAAGTGACGTATGCTCAATACACTGTAAGGCGTAATTGCGTCTACTATATCTGAAAGAAGAGGTCACCCATTCGGTAAATTAAATTAAAAGTTTGCGCTGCAAAATATTTGTTTTTTACCTCCATCTAACTTCAACGATGACCGCCATTCAACTGGAAAGAATTCTACCCTATGTTTAGAATTTGGAAAGTATTTTTGCTTAAGCCAATCCACGCAATCTCTGAAACTGTTAATTTATTTATATTAAAAAAAATTATTTTATAAAAATATTGCATTATATTATATTGCCTAAGAATGATTATTATTTTTATACGTATACCATGTGGTGTTGCGTATAATTTTCCCAGTATCTCGCTTTTGTCCTATTCCATGAACAACAAATACTAAATGGTCGATATCACGTGGCTTATCTTCCATACTCGCGCACGTTTTATGTCCCCTTTTTAATCGATAGCCTGTTGCTGCCAATTTAAAATTGAAAACAATTATTCGTGTAGTAATACACAAAAATATATAAAAATCACCTCGATGTTTTCATCTTTTATTCTGAACTTACTTTTAGCAAAACCCAATTTTGATGTAACGCTACGCATCAATTTGGTAGGGGTATATTCGCTATACAGTGTCACATCGTTAACCGAATGCCAGTCGACGTGAAATTCGGGAAACTGCTCGGTATGTAACACTGAAAACACGAGAAAAAAAGATTTAATATTAAATCCATATACATACACACATACACAAGTACATTACACAAATTTTAAAAAATCAAAAGAATGAAAAGAGTAAAGAGTACCTTTATAAGATTGAGGAACATTTGTATCACACGTAGTAATACTTTGATTGTTGCTTTCCTTTTGGAATAATTTAAGATGTACCTCTTCTATTACTTTGGAATGTTCTATTTCCAACGGTATCCAGCTGCCATCATAATACCATGTACCTCTCATAATTTCCCATTCCTCACCTTCAATAAAAATTTTCATTATAATTCATTATACTCGTATAAATTATAATTTGTATATCTTGCTTCATATGCTTCATAAGTGATTAAAATGAACAAATTCTATATAAATCTGAATATTCGATACTTTACTAAAAAAAAAAGTGAGATTTCAAGTTCCTCATTTATATTCTAATATTCTCTTAATTCTTATTTATATTCTAATCTCTCTTTTGCAGAAAAATTTCGTAGATTATCGATAATTCTATGTTCAAAATGCTCAAAAACTATAATAGGAAAATGCAAAGAAAAACAGACTTTGTCGCTCCTATAATTAAGAAATAAACTGTATCTTTAAATAGCATTATTAATATTTTAAACTGAGCTTACATTTGTACATATTGTAAGATACGTGCAAGATACAAATAATAATATATATTTTGCTAAGTGCTCTGAATGAACTCTTTATTACAGTGATAGAATCTATTGCCTGTGTTATATTTGTTTCGCACATGTTGCAAGTCATAATAGGCACAGTCAATACGAATTGGCTATAATAGCTTCAAGGACAAAGTAATCTGTGCAGTGTAAAGGCATACACTGCACGCACAAACGGGAAAAAATTACAGAAATTTAAACAGGCATTGAATCATTATTAAGACATTCACGCGTATTCGCATCAACTGTTGATTCGCTGTTATTGGCATTTACTTAGGCAATAAGTAGAGACAATTGCAAATATGCAAGACGCTATAAAGACTGGAGAACAATGTGCAAAGAACGTAGAGATAAAATGTGTAATATTCACCTGGCCAATAAATCGAAACGCATTTCATATTATCAATTTCGACGTCATACATGCCACCTCTGACTACAATTTTCTCAGCGGGCGGCAAGCCGTTCGTTCCGTCATTACTGTCGCTAATTAAACGCTGACGCTCCCGATAAATTCTCTCGATTCTCAAACTGTCGTATCCGCAAAACTCGTTCCATCTCTTGTCAACGCCGTCTTTGTAAAACCACCGTATTTCTTCCGGGGTCAAAGGCTCGGCGTAAGCCACTTCACTCACATTATTAATTTCTACATTATTCTTTGGACTTTCTTCCACTATTGCTTGGTCATTACCTTGTGTGGAACAAACATAAAAAATTATTATACATCTTATATTATACATCTTTCAGCGATACAGTGTCATTCTTACTCGATAAAAAAAAAATGATAATTTTGCACTTTGACTTTTATTGTGGATTTTTATACATCGGACCATTTCTATTTAAAAATAAAATTGAGTAGAACAATACGACTATATTTTGTTACTTTTTGAATCACTGAATCATTGCATCGAAAATAAAAATATTCTCTTGTTTATAAATATAAATATAAATAAATATATAAAAATATAATATAATAATACAATATAATATAAATAAAATTAAAAATAAGATAATAAACATCTAAATATAAATCTTTACATGTCTTTGCTCAAACTTTAGATTATTTTCGGGGAGGATATCCTGCTGTAATAAATCTAAATAGATTTAGGATCGGTTTTTCCAACTTCTTGGTAAGCTAACTAATAGTTGGCTTACCAAGTTGGTTGTGTTAACAAATATAACGCAGGCAATAGATTCTATCACTATAATAGAATTCGTACGTCTAACAATAGTTAAATCATACGTCTAAACTTGTCTAATTTGAAGATAAAACAAAGACAGACGTATGACTTAACTATTAGTTAGCTTACCAAGAAGTTGAAAAAACCGGCTCTAATAAGTGTTTAAACTCGAATCTATCATCAGGAAGCATGAATAAATTAGAAAGCTTAGAATCTAACGATCAGAATTCACCTCGCGTGCCCGATCGCCTGTATAACATTACAGCTCTCAAGGATCTCCCGACTTAAGTATCTCGCGAACTGCACAGTGTCTGCTCGAGATAAGCGAGCGAACAATGCGTCGGTGCGCCGGCGAACAATAGCACCTGATCGCGACGTGATAATGACGTCGCACGAACGTGGTCGCCTCACGTGGAAAATCACCGGAGTGTCGACGGAGTGTCCTCCCTCTCGTACCTTCGCAGGATTCCGGCTCCTCCGTCAGCATCTCCAGCGGCGTCTCGCTGAACGGATCGACGTTGTACAGGTCACTCGACATCGCGCGTTGACCTGTCAGAAGGCGAGTGCTCGAGCTGAAACGGTGATGAATCGTCGTTGTCGTCGTGTGTGGGCAGCGATCGGAGCACGACAGACGCGAGTGTTATCGCGGGTGATCGCGGGGCCTGTCACCCTCGCGCTATCGCGAACGCGTACCAGCGGGGATGAACTTTGCACGGGGGCGAAGGAAAGCGCGAGGCATCCCGAGCGTCCGAGAGAAATAGAGAGAGAGAGCGCGAACGAGGAATGCGTCAGCGTCCTCCGCAGTCTGACGGTCGCTCCCAACTATCGAGACTGCGTTATCTCGCGCGCGTTACGCGCGCCTATCCGGACAGACGGTGGCGAACAACACTTCGCCGCGGCGCGGAGTGATGTGACTGCAATTATCCTCTCCGCTCCGACCCGTCGCGTATACCTGGCCGCGTCACATCGCGCGCCCGCGCCCGCGCCCGCGCCCGCTCGCGCGCACCTCGTAACAACGTGGCCCCCGCGATTCTCTCTTTCGGCCGGTTCACACGGTCCACCTCGGCGGTTGATCGCGCGACCAGCTGATGCAGTGCGTGCGGCGCGGTGCGGCTGCGGCGTGTCCGCTGTGTCCGCCGTACGGCACGAGCGGCGTGCGCGATGACGCGCGATGACGTATGTCGTCTGTGTGTGTGTGCATGCGTGTCGCGTGCCCTCTCCCTATGCGGCGCGGAACCGCGCACGCGCGCACGGGCGGCCGGTAAGGTAGAGGGGGCAAACACCGCGGCAACCAGCAACGCGGGGGAGTAGTTTGAATGACGCGGGGTGCTTCCTCTCGCGCGACCTCTTGGCGACCGAAGTAACCGAAACCGAGTTCTGTGTTCGCTGTGTTCCATTCATCCGATTCGCGAGCCGCGAATAACGTGTGGCGAAGTCGCGCTCATCCCGCCGCGTCTTGCCCCCACCGTTGCCTTTGTCGCACCGAGACGTCTAAATATAATAATACAAGTCGTTTGATGTTTGTAAAAATAATGATGCAATGAGAACGCGGCTAAGAAACTCTTTTTATCCGTTCTATTTTACGTTAATTTAATTGTAATCCTGATAGTCATTCCTGATAATATTCCAGATAGAATAAAAATTATAATATCGTATTGACATCAAAATAATGCGAAAATAATGATACAATGACATGCGAATGATATTTTGACATCTTGTGACTTTTTTTTTTTAATTCTACCTGGGATGCGAGACAAAGCGTCAATACAAAAAAGGAAATGAGGAAGTGAATCAAAGGGAGGAGGGAGAAAAAGAGTGCGGAATCGAGTGTACACAGATTGATGTTTCTTACATCATTTCTTGTATCATTTAAATTTTATTGATGACGTATTGGTGGCCGTTTCTTGTAGTATCCTGCTTGCTTTGAGAAAAACCAATTTCCCTTGAAAGGGAGGAGGAAGAAAAGAATATGCAATCGAATTCACAGATTAGTTTCTTACATCATTTCTTATATCATTTGAATTTTATTGATGGCGTATTGACCGTTTCTTGTATTCTGCTTGCTTTGAAAAAAGTCGACCTTGGCTTTTCGTAAGTAATTGCAGACTGCGTTGGAAAAGCGGGTCAATGATTATGTTTAGTAACTATTAATTGAGTAATATTTATAACTATAATTCCTAAAATACTCGTTTACACAAAGAGATGTTATTCTATTTCCGTTCAAAGAAATCTTGTAATTTTGCTCTTGTCAAAGGAATAAACCAAATATACTTTTCATAGTTTTATTTCGAGCTGGCAATAAAATCAACAACTCGTTTGTGTGTATACATAGTTATTTAAAATCAGATTTATAAATTTTTTTACATCTCTGGACAAAGGTCAATAGACGTAGAGTAACAATAACTTGTAGAGTTGTAAAACGATAGAGCGATGGAATGATTATACATTTTACGTCAGTAATTATAGCTCTACTGATGTTATTAAACTCGTTATTACCCCACATTCCTCATCATTCGCAATTATCTCTTTAATCGATCTTTTACTGGATTTCTTGCAAAAAATTTCCGTGACATACAATATTATAAACATCGAGATATCTCGATATCTTAAGCAGCATTCACAGTCTTACATAATCTTTATAAGCTTTATAAGCTTTATAAGCTTTATAAGCTTTTTGTTATTTTATATAATCTAACTTAAGATTTCGTTTCAAGTCTAGACAGACTCAAGATTTCATCCAGCCAATGAAATGACCGTAAAGCCGCTCCTTTTCTTTTTTCATTATATTAATTTTTCGTTGCATACAATTTGGAATATGTTTTCATGCACCCACACTGAGAGAAAAATATAGTTATTTTTGGACCAATCATAATTTTATAATGTTTTTAACACGAAATATGATTAACTTAACTATATGCATCATTGTGTTAACATTAGAATATTTTTAGAACATAATTAACATTAGAAATATCATATATAAAATTCTTAATAATAACTTAATTGATTCACTTCAGCTTTTACATGCCAAGAAGCGGAAAATATTATAAAATTGTGGTTGAGTCTAAAAGTAATATATATTTTTCTTTCACAATCAGTAGCGTAAATTTCCTTAGATAAGAACTTCTCGGTAGATATTAAGAGCGTTTTCGACTGATCCTAGATTACGCGCTCCGGGATCGATTAAGCCCAGTTTACTAGGAACGTACATTCGACCGAAAATGTATTATGAAGTATTTGAAGTATTTAGTTTCTTATAAAGGATAAAAAGAATAATAAAATGGCAGATCGTATATGATTGACTCTTGCTCTTAGTTTTTGTTTTCGTCGATGGTTCTGACGACGATATAATGAAATAAAAGCAAAAGTTATTATTCATCTAATAACCCAAAATACAATTTATGCCGTCATTAATTGCTCCCGGAGCGCGTAACCCAGAGTCAGTCGAAAACGCTATGATGTTTCAATAATAGATCAACTTTACTTATCTTTAACTTATCTTATATCTTTTTTCCAATTCTTAGAATTAGAGAAAGATAGACAGTAAGTTAAATCAAAATTAAAGTTACTCTACATCGGTAGAAATAGGCATAAGTGTGCAATCCGCGCGCCGCTTTCTCCTTGCATCCGGATACAATTCACGTGCACGTGGCGTGCAACCACTCCGACGCCGGTGTCCTTGGACAATGTACCTCGTGTTTCGTGCACGTTATTTTCGTGACTGAAGATTATTTAGGCTCGTGAGCGGCTATCCGTCTGTCTAAACGCGCAATTTAACTGGAATCGTCGCGCCGCGGAGCGTGCGAATTTATTTTCAATTCGCGAGCGAGACACGCGACACGTGCGTAACTCGCGAAGGCGTATAAGAGAGAAAGAGAGAGAAAAAGAAAAAAAAAATAAGAAAAGAGAAGCAAGCTTTTTTTAAAATGAACCACGAAGAAAGTTCGTAGAGCGAGTTTTTCCGCGCTCGAAAATTCCTCGCGGTGTTTCTCGTTTCGCACGTGCTGCACGTTTCCCCTCTTGCGAATATCGTTCAAAGTTTCGACGTAAGAACGTCGACAAGTGTCGCAACGTTGGATCGATGCCCGGTTTTTCTCTTCAGCTTTGACCAAGTGTCTCTCTCTCTCTCTCTCTCTCTCTCTCTCTCTCTCTCTCTTTCTTTCTTTACTTTAGCTGCGAGAACGTGCTTATCTCTCACTATACTAGCTCTGTGTTATAATCTAGAAAATGTAACACGAAGGAGCGACTATATCTACAATCATATCTCTAAAGTTATCTCAGAGATATAGCTGTACTAGAAATAAAATTATTGCATATAGCGCAAATGAATCATCGCGTAACTGGCCTCTAAATTATCATTAAGAAGCGTATTATCTTCAAGTCGAATCTTCGTAAGGAAGACGCTGCGTGCGTGTATATGTGTGCTGCAACTTGTATTTTTTCAAAGATTTATGTAATTTATTAAGAAACGATGCGAGAAACGGCCAGAGACTAATAATGATTGGCAGACTGATTTCCGCTAGCGAAACTAACATTCGAGATTGTGCAATCTCGTCCGAATTAACTTGAAGCTGATCTCACAATCAGTTCGACGAATTAATGAAAATGAATTACTGTTCTTTAGGTGTACCACGTTATATACTTTTCGTACTTGAATAAAATAAGTATAAACAATCATATAAAAATAAGTATATAATCAGAAATATATAATCAGAAGTATACAATCAGATTAGAAAACAGAACAACAGAAAAAAAAAAACAAATTTATGAAGAATAAAATTTATGTCAAAGATTATTTAATGTGGAGAATTAAAAAATTATGCAAACGGTGTGATTTTCCTTAATATTTTCATAATATTCGGACGTTTAAACAAATGTGCTATATAATCTGAAAAAAAAAAACAGATTGGATGTACTGCAAATCTCAGCGAGTATTTTTAAAAAACGAAAAAAACGTTATAACATGATAAGAAGCGATAATTAAGCGAAAATAGTAAGAAATTATGCAAACGGTGATTTTTCTCAATATTGAAAAAAAATCAAATCAATATTTTAATAAAAAATCTATAGATTACGATGACGAAAACTCGATTAATTTTTATTAATTGATGATTAACTTTTAATATCGAGTAATACTTGTATACATATATACATATGTATACAGTTTTTGATCTTATATCTGTAAAAAAATAATTTATAATGATTGTATTGTCTATAGAAAAAAGGTTTGTGTAAATATAAAATAAACAATATATAACCAATCCATGTAGACATAATTTTGAGATTTACTGCACAAATCTGGATTAGATTCAATTATACCAGCTGAATTAAAAATTCATTACCTGTTACCATCTGTAACTTATTTTGCTTTACTGCTTCCTACTTCTCGCCTAATCGGCGAGAGGGCGTTGTTGTACAGTGTGTTTTTGTTCCAAATGTCGTAAGTTTTTTGTCAACTCAAAGTGTGCTCGCAACCACGTGTAATCTCATGGGTTAGACATGTGTAACGGACGTTTAAACAAACTTGCTATATAATCTGAAAGCACAGATTGGATGTACTCCAAATCTCAGCGAGTATTTACAAAAAGCGAAAAAAATAACACGTTATAACATGATAAGAAGCGATAATTAATCGAAAACAGTAAGAAAAAAATTATATTTTTATAAATGAAAATAGAATTTTTAATAATTATTTTACAAACTATAAATATAATAAGCTTTTCTGATATGTTTGCATGTATTTCTAGGATATGGCATTGAGCTTTTCGCAAATGAAAGGATAGTACAGTATACATGTATCTTATATCATGTATTAAGATATAAAACATTTCAGCAGTTTAAATCGCTCGAGAGGAAAACAAATTCAAATAAGATGGATCTGCACAATCGCTACTTACACTTTTCCACAGTGAACATCGCATTTTTGCGAACTATAAACAGCAAGTGTGAGATTAACATACGTCATTTGATACAGAGTTACATGTGTGAGATGACTATGGAAGAGTTGAATATGGACAAACTCGAGCACTGCCGGCTGCTGCTGTGTCACGAATATCAATCTGCATTTCGCAATATCGAGAATAATGCTCTTGAGAAATATGCGATACTCACTGAAGCAGAAAAGCTTCAATTTCCGAGCATAAAGATGATCTTTTTGCCAAATTACTCGCGAAACGATTTAGAAATCTCGCTCTTGTGCGACATAATCATTTTGCAGATGATACTTTACTACGATGCCAGCTTGATCAAACAACATCTGCAGAATTTTCTCTGCTTGAGCAACACTTATCTCGCAACCAGCGATTCTAGAACCATGTATATGAAGGTATTGGAATATCTCTTAGAATTTGTACGCCTGTATGAGCTTCACGCCAAGAGTGAAGAGATTGGTGAACTGAAAGACCTTAGTCGCCTGTATTTGGATATTATAAAGTCGTGGCTAGAAATAAAAAAGGACAGCGAATGGCAAGTGTTTGCCCTGATGTTTCCCAAGTTGGTAGAGATTTTCACTCCTGAACGTATTGTTTATCCTCTATGGGATTATTTCCTACATGAAACGACTGATTTAAAAGAATTTCTCACTGCCCTAAGTATCATGGCAGACATATGTTTTACGTCGTCAAGTTCAATGTATTACGTATACCATGATATTTATTGTAAGAGTACATTTTGGTTGTTAATATTACGAGGATTGCAGTCGCCCTTGCAACAATATCGCAAGCAGGCTTTGTACATAATGAAGAAAGCAAATTCTATGAGTGAAGAAATTATATCATATTTGGTACGATCAAATTTAACGAAGGCACAAATCACACCGTTTATTCGTAATCGACCTGATACGTGTTCGTCGATGGATTACGTTAAGAAGACATTTTTCTTGATGTACGAAGCGTTGGAAGAGAAACGAGATCACTTGGTAATGCCAGCTTTAATGCGTATAACTGATCTTATAAAAGCAAACGAAGAACATAGAGCCTGCGATTGCTTCAACATCGTATGGCTGCAGTGCATTTTCGAGAAAGTTTTGCTGCATGAAAATAATCATATTGCGAAGTGGGGTGTATTGTTCGTTTGCGAACTTGACGACACCATATTTAACGATCAGTTTCTCGAGTTGTTTATAACTGTCCTGAATAATAACTTCCTTTACGAATGTCAACCCGACGAAGAATGTCTGAGCATTGTGAAGAAACTCTCGCGGTTCTTCAGAACCGCTGACGAAAGTGATTTACTTAATAGATTTCTCGAAAAGATCAGCCGCGTAGCCTGGGGCCCTGTAGCAATATTTTATGTAATACACACATTGCGGATTACTTCGCAAGAAAAGATACAACAGTCCACTTGGCAGGCTGCCGAATTGAATGCCATTAAAACTTTAGTGGAAACCAATCTGAGCGCGCACTCTCATATTCTGCGTACAGCATCCCAAATTGAACTCTTAAGAACAATCCCCAATTATGTACGACAGATAACTGATCTACAGTTGCTTGCCAATGTTTTAGCCACGTTTCCCCCTGGAGAAGGTCTTACGAGAGGAAACCTTTGTTGGAACATTATTGTGACATTGTTGCAAAAAGCAGTAGCGGAAAAAGACGTGGAAACTTTTGTGAAGGAGATTTGTGCAAAATCCTTGCACGAAAATGCTAGTCCTGAAATAAGTCCTAGGACATTCGCAATGATAGTATGTTTGTTATACGATGCAAAGTTTATATTCGTCTGCAAGTCGTGCCCCGTTGCAGTATCGCTGAACAATTGGCTGTGTATCTTGCATCGTATCATTCTACGGCCTTATGCTGAAATCACCTCCGTACCTATGTATATAGTAGAATTTATGTCGCATTTACTGCACTTACTTTCTGTAAAGAGACACTACGATAATATGACGGACTTTGTATCGTTGTATGTAAATACTACTTTTAACTTTTTATCTAAATACACCACGAAGATGTCCGCAGAGTTAACTTACGAGGATTACACGAGGTATACAGCCATTGTATCCTCGCATATCGTCAATGTACCTTTCTTTATGTCGAAGAAGGAGGTAAACACTTCTATAGAAACATTGCGAAATAAAAGTATGGATTTAATAGACAACATGAAAGATCTAAATCTGCAATATTTATACGCGTTACACGTTTTATATCTCTCTTCGAACGCGTTAGCATTACAAACGCCACGAACAAATGCCTTTTATACGAAGCATTTGTCGTCTATTCGGGCGTCAATGAATATTCATAAGGATATCAGTGCGAATTTAAAAGGAAAAATTACATCGGAATATTATTTGCTTGTTTTAAAACTTATACATGAGAATCTCGTAAATTCACCAGTGTCCTCATGGATTCCTGTCGCTAAGATACTGTCTAATTTACTATCGTGTCTCGAGATGGGCCTACCGGAAAACGTTTCTGAAATTGCAAAGATACTGACAGTAATAATTGACAATAAAGTTATAAGCAATGCGAGCGATAGAGAAACTCTGGAACATGCTTTTAACTTGAGCTTCGCGTGTATCATCAACAGTAAAAAAAACAACATTTTTTGGACAGCAATGGAAAACCTCACGGAAGTTATTATTAATAATAACTTCTTTCTTCTGCCTAATGCCGTGCAATTTGCGAAAGGAGTGAGTCAGAAATTTATGCCGAAGAACATGTATCGATTTTTTTTGAATGTCGATCGCTCATAATCTATCTTGCTTCGCAGTATATCGTTAAATTGCTAGACGAAGGAGAGAATATACCGAGGATCAAAAGGATAATACTTTCTAAAATGAAAAATTTGGACGTATACAATTTGATGAAATTAGAAGATCCATTGAAGAACTGTTTTCTTCATGGCCCTGTATATCGGCGTGACAAGAAAATTGAAAATCATGCCCATTTATTTATTGTCGAGCATTTGAATCCATATTATCCAAAACATATCATCACATTGTAAGTATCTGTTTATCGATATTTATTTTGCATAAGTGATTTATAAATATATAAACTTGTAGATAATTTTTGTAAATGATTAATAGAATATTAATGTTAATAGGAATTATAATAATGATGCCGCGATTAGAGCAGAAGCAGTTATACTATTACATAGAATAATTCATACAGAATTAAATTATGCAGTAACGTTTGTTGAGCAACTGCTCGATGCATTGGAAAAGAATAAAATTAAAAGACACTTTAACGATTCGTCCTTACACAAATTAAAACACAGAATAATGCAAGTTTTATTGATATTAGAACCAGTGTTATATAAGGTGAGGTTTGTTAAATTTTACCTTTACTCCGATTAAGAAATTAATTAAAGTGACTGCTTTGTAGGAATTTGTCCCTCTACTACAGGAAAAATTGTGTGACTTTATTTTTTCGGAAAGTAATCAGTCTAGCGTGAGAATAATGCAAGAATGGTTGCTGATACGAATTTTTACGAAAAGTATTCATCTGCACGATCAATTGTGGTCACTTTTTGCAAAGGTAAGCCGAATGAACTCTAATTCTGTAAAAAAAAAAATTCTTAAATGTCTACGTTTGCACCTCACAATATATACATTTTCAGAGTATAGAGCACCGACCAAGATGTACGATTTCAGTGGCAAGCATTGTCTATCATGTAGCGAAACTTCTTCCAGATAATAATCAGAAAGTTTTCATTCACACGGCCCTGCCGTATATAATACAGTGTTGTTTAGGACAACAATTTAGCGTGCGTATGTATAATCAGGCAAGTAAAATCTTGGCAAAATGAGGATTAAAATATAAATACGTATTGCACGATTTTTCATTCGTTTTAATTCTTTTCTGTCTATAGTTTATTTTAACACAATTGTACCAATTAATGAAAGCAATGTATGGCGATGATAGCGTATCAGAGTATAAAGGTATATATCAGGCAGCTATAACAGGTTTGCAACAGGAAAGTTTGACGAAAAATTCATTTAGAATACAGGATGATTTTTACTTCTCCAAGTTTCATCCGATCGAGGATTACAGCTTACAGGTATATAAACACCGCACATTTACCTTTGAGACAAAGTACTAATGACGTACTGATGTATCATTCTGTGGCGTTTATAGACAATTTATTATGAACTACCACGTTTGACTAATACAAGTTGCGACGAATGGATCAGTTCGGATGTGTTTAAAGACTTAATGTTTACGAAAAATGATAATCATCCTCTACAGCTGTACAACGCGAATTCATTTCTGAC
Source organism: Tetramorium bicarinatum (assembly GCA_928718305.1). NCBI lineage: Eukaryota > Metazoa > Arthropoda > Insecta > Hymenoptera > Formicidae > Tetramorium > Tetramorium bicarinatum. Next base: position 11,484,936 of record OV788329.1, read on the forward strand.
CGAGACAAAACCTTTCGGATATCTAACAAAATCTTTCGCAGGTAAATTAAGACATTAATTATTAGTTATTATTCAATAAAAGAGCCAATATATCACTTTCTTTTCTTTAAAATAAAATAGCAACAAAATATTGTGTAGAATATAAAATAATTATGTTGCAGGTGATACACACGCCGAATCAAAAAATACTGTCGAAACTTATAAGAGTTCAAACGATATCCAGAAAAAAATTGATCCGACAAAGCCTGCAGATTTATGTGGTATTTTCGAAATGACGAGCGAATTCATGTTTCTGCAAGATACACAGTTGCAGGAAGGTCTAATAGTTGTAGCATCTTTTGTTGATCGACCTCCGAATTTAGGTGGGATTGCCAGAACGTGTGAAATATTTGGAGTTAAGGCACTAGTCGTCGCGAATGCGGATTGCGTGAAGGACAAAGAATTTCAGTTTCTCAGTGTATCTGCTGATAAATGGTTAAATATGTTACAGGTATTTGAAAAGTTATTTCTCGAATTTACATTTAAAAAAAGTGTTATCTGCAACTTTCCGCAGCTTGATACAAATAATTTTCATTTTTATTAAATCGATATATAGTCTTCATATTTTAAGATGATTTGAAGTCATACTTGAAATCTCTTTTAGAAGTTTTTTTATTAAAAGTTTATCAATTATTAGCAGATTTTCAGAAAAATATTTAATACTTTAAAATCTTTAGGTGAAGCCGTACGAGTTGCAGAAATTTTTGTTGGACAGAAAGAGTGCAGGGTGGTCTTTAGTTGGGGTTGAACAGACGGCCAATAGTGTAAATTTGATGACGACACAATTTAAGAAAAAGACCATTCTCGTCCTAGGGTAATTTAATGTTGATTTATGACGTGTTATAAAACGAGTAAAATTAAAAATTTCTTTTGCAGGAATGAGAAAGATGGCATACCAGCAAATTTTATTCCTCTCTTTGACGAATGCGTAGAAATTCCCCAAATGGGTGTAACACGATCGCTGAACGTCCACGTTACTGCCGCAATTTGCATATGGCAATACACAAATCAGCATATATTAAAACAATAATTTTTTCTACATTTGTAATATAAATGGCGATATTGAATAAATGTATTTTCAACAAGATAAAAGATTCGCTACATTATAACACTTTTTGAGAAACAAAATTGTATGATCTATATTTTATTATGTATTTACGAGCAGGTCTATAATTTATACAGGATTATCTATGTGAGATTGTGTACAACATACAATGGTGTACTTATACATCATATCCAACAATGTGTCGCTTGCCGATGCATTCTCCAACGTAGAACCAGCAATATATTTCGGCAGCTACTAAGGTGTTTATGATACCCTCACGCACGGTGATGTCGCGATAGCGACCAGTTCGTGCGGCCTGGATCAACCTTGAAAATCCACTACGAATCGCAGAAAAGTCCCTCAAAGTGGGTGGCGTCAATTCTACTTTGGCATACTGCAGCCATACTTGCAGCACAGGCTTTGCTTCAGTAATACCAACTGTAATTCATATATATATATACATATTAATTTAATTCTTAAAATACAAATTATATATACATATACATATACATATATATATATATATATATACACACATACACAAGGAATGTTATCAAAATTCTGGGAATGATGCCGCAAGGCAAATATCTAGCATTAATTAATGCTGTGATGTATAAACAAATAGTATATGCATTGAAATAAAAATTACGTTGAAAAATGTACAATATAATGTTAGCAAAACTGAATAAAATACAAGATTTAGAGCACAATTTCCACACTTTGAAAACATCTCTTGTATACATGTAATAAGAATTGAGATATAACGTGAAAACAATATTCTATTTACAGCAAAAGTTTAAAGATATTTATAACAGAATTTTAAATAAATTAAATTTTCATGTTCATTTAAAACATCGTTAAAAAATTACAAAAATTTAAGGTTAATTTCTTTAGTCATTGCATTAGGAGGCACATAATGTTTCATGTTAAAGAATGCTTTTGTAAATAAATTTAAAAAAAATGGGTAAGTGAATTTGTTCTTAAAAATATGAGTATTTTCAAACCAATTTAAATTACTCCACAGACAGTTTGATCTGTCCATTCTTGATTTCTATCGTACATGACATAACCTCGACAGAGCATCCAATTTAATCGGCAGAACACCAATTTAGCAATTCAATAAAACATCTAACACACAAGTAAACTCAAAATTTCTATAACGACAATTTACAAATAATTATTTCACGAAGATCTGATAGAGAGTAAACGTTACATAATACACTGTAAGAGTTACAGCGAGGTTAATTCTTACTTGAAATAATCATATCGCAAACATGCAACAGTAGAATATGAAAAGATTATCCGTACGTTTTACCAGTTCGGAGGACTTTGTAATGAGCCGTGCCATCGTCTGTCTATTTTATTTCTTCGGAAGATAGAAGAAGACAAATCTCCGTCAGATGTTCGACGGAACTTCCATAGACTAGAGTCCTATAGTCAGAGAAGCGACATTTACCCTCACCATGACTTTGGTTCGCCATCTTGTGTACCTTAGGAGCTGATCCGTGAGTGTGTGAGTGAGTGTCCATGAGCTTGTAACAGCTGGTGACGTCAACAAAGCGGGTTGGAGCACACAGTCACATGACAATCATATAGGTTAAAGTTAACTGACATTGGAGAAACAGACTCATAATAATATAATAATATTACATATTATATAAAATAAGATTTTACCTTATAATTTCTAATTGCATTGTCTCTTTATGTAGCACTGAATAGTACGGAGCACGCTATTTTGTTGTATATGAAGCCCGACAGTGGTACACAAAATGGCGACTAAACCACGCGACTCAATTGACCAATCAAAAGGAGTTCGCTAATGTCGCTTCTCTGATTATAGGACTCTACTCTGAACTAGTGCAGCCAATTCAGCTAAAAAGAACAGACCTCGAAACGCAGCCACCATGGGGGAAGCTGTGCGAGAAACGAAGGGAGCGGTAGTGAATGTGGTGAACATCAGTGAACGTAGTCAAACATCAAGTGACACGAAGCTGCGACACTAAAGCGTTGCAAGGTTAATCAACGTAACTCTTTACAAATGCCGCTTTATGACTAATGGTCATTAGATGTACATACGCCGTGTACATACGTTCGAACACTGCGAAACGTAGCGCGCTGGTTTCGCATTCTCTTTCGCGAGATTCGACGATCTAAAGTGACCGCGCGGCTTTGACCCCGCGAATGCAATTCGGCGCTTCTTCCGCACAAATCGATTCGTTTCATTGAAATTTCGTGCATGTTCAGCATATAATACGCTCGCGCGATCGATAACGTAACGTTGTGTGCAAGTAGAAACGTTTCCGTAGGTTACGTTGTACCTGTGCGTCGGTGCCTGTCGATCACGACTGTCGCGTTGTCGTGTTACAATCAAACTAGATTAATTAAATTAATTTCTGTACATGAAAAAGTGTGTTTCTATAGTTTTGACTTGTGTGCGTATTGTATTTATCGCATACTCATGCATAACGATCTTGCAATTTCAGTTCCAATGAAGTATTTAAAATTGCTTATGTCTCTTTCTTTAAAGAGTGCGAGCGAAGATGGCACAGAGATTTCCTGTGCCAAATACAGGCAGCAATGGACCACCGCCCCAGCGATACCCACCGTCGTCGGTGCCGCCGAATCTGCGACAGTACTCGGGGCCCAATTTTCCGGTAAACATATATTTTTTTACTTGGAGTGCGTTCCGCTTAACGCTCGCAACGCTTGTGGAATCATTTCCTCCTTCGTCAAATATTAAACAAGAATCAACGATGCTCGCAAACGTTGCGAGCGTTAAGTGGAACGTACCCTCTGATGTACAATCAGGTAATTGTTTTTTTTGGAGGTGTATTTAACATGCTGTTAGCCTAGCCAGGGCCTTTGTGGCTATCAAACACTTCACTATATTTCTTGATCCTCACTATTTGTACATTACTGTTTCTATGGGTGTCTATGTTGAATATCTGTTTGTCTGCAGTGTAGTGAGCTCAGATCCATGGGTTCGCTAGGCCCAAATGACTGTGCAGATCAGCCAGTCTTGCGGGATACAATTATGTGCCAACTCGATACAAGTAAGTCCATTTCACAGATGCAGCAGAGATCTGGATTTACGCCACCACCGCAGATGGGTAATGCAGGGCCTGGTCCTGGCGGGATAATGAGACCAAGCCAACCTTACTCGAATATGCGTCAGGGTCCAATGCCTACGCCGCCTGTTGGAAAAAGAAGCGCTGACCAACGCATCCCAATGTCTCAGCAAAAACCGTAAGTATCATAGTTATTAGAAGTTTAAAAACGCTTCATATATTGTAAATTTTGTATCTTTTCGTTAATCAAATTATATTTTAACGATTAGCTGCTTTTGATTTTTTTCTTAATTCATCTTTACCCTTGCATGTTTGTCTTTTTACTTTTGTGTATATACATATATTAATTATGTCCTTAACTTGATGTTTCATGATCAAAGTAGTAGTATTCTGTTTATACTTGAGACCTCGTTTTATTAGGAACCACTGCAACCCAAGGCTTACAGAATTATTTATAATTTCTGTGTCTATGGTTTTCGAATAAACTCATTTAGGTATTTTTGGAACAGTGATTTTTCACATTCCACATCAAAGAAAAAGAAGAAGTTGGCAGACAAAATACTGCCACAGAAAGTGCGCGATTTGGTGCCAGAGTCGCAAGCTTATATGGACTTGCTGGCGTTTGAGAGGAAACTGGATGCGACTATAATGCGAAAACGTCTCGATATTCAGGAAGCTCTGAAGCGTCCGATGAAACAGAAACGAAAATTGCGAATTTTTATTTCAAACACATTTTATCCGGCTAAAGAAGCAGGCGAAGGGGAAGAAGGATCTGTGGCATCTTGGGAACTTAGAGTGGAAGGACGTCTTTTAGATGATACGAAGAATGATCCTAATAAGGTATATCACAATGAATTATAAAATATAATTAAATAAATGTATATATTGTGTGTGGTCTAGTTATTTCATATAAATATATTCGGTGACAACAATAACTATGAACTTCCCAGGTGAAAAGAAAGTTTTCGTCGTTTTTCAAAAGTTTGGTAATAGAATTGGACAAAGATCTATATGGTCCTGACAATCATCTGGTTGAGTGGCATCGTACGTTGACTACTCAAGAAACTGATGGATTTCAGGTTAAGAGACCAGGAGACAAAAATGTTCGTTGCACAATTCTTCTTCTTCTCGATTATCAGCCACTGCAGGTATTTTTCTACATAAATTAATATATCAACTAATCGATAATTACATACATAAATTATTCTATCACAAATTATTTAGTGTCGTCCACGTTGCTCTTACATTTAATTACAATTAATCATATTCTAGTTTAAATTGGACCCAAGATTAGCACGGTTATTAGGTGTGCACACACAGACACGACCCGTCATCATTTCCGCGCTCTGGCAATATATAAAGACACACAAGCTCCAAGACAGTCACGAGAGAGAATTTATTAACTGTGACAAATACTTGGAACAGATATTTGCCTGCCCACGAATGAAATTCGCCGAGATACCGCAACGACTGAACCCATTATTACATCCACCTGATCCCATTGTGATAAATCACGTTATAAGCGTAGAAGGTAAGCAAGGTGCAATTTTTATCTCTGACAAATATTAACGTTTTAGAAATGATTGCATGGAGGACCAAGTATTGCAACTATATCGGAAGCTAGAATTGTTTGTTGTATCTGATTGACAAAAATTTATATTTTTCAGGTACAGAAACGAAGCAGACCGCGTGTTATGACATCGACGTGGAAGTGGACGATACACTGAAAACACAGATGAACAATTTCTTGCTATCGACCGCGAGCCAACAGGAAATTCAGAGTCTGGACAATAAGATTCACGAAACCGTTGAGACAATTAATCAATTAAAGACCAATCGCGAATTTTTCTTGAGTTTCGCTAAGGATCCGCAACAATTCATCAACAAGTGGATCATCTCTCAGACTAGAGATCTAAAAACTATGACCGACGTCGTTGGTAACCCGGAGGAAGAACGGAGAGCTGAATTTTACTACCAACCTTGGGCACAAGAAGCCGTTTGTCGTTACTTTTATACGAAAGTGCAACAAAAACGAGCAGAGTTGGAACAAGCATTGGGCATCAGGAACTCGTAAACGTATCAAAGCTATACTTGACCATTTTATCATAAAGCTATGTAAGATATTCGTAAGTGTTCGCCTTTATAATTATTGCAACATGTAACGCTATTATGGCTTATCTTTCAAAACATATATTTGTAACATTAATGTAGATTGTGCGAAAAGATTGCATTTATTTACGCAAAGCAAATTTTATGCCTGTGTGAAAATAAAAATATAACAAAGAATTTCTTTTTTCACGTATGCAATTATATAACGAATATACCATGATTTCAATCAAACGTTCCAGAATTCGAACGGTGGACTTTGAACCGAAAGGAAAGTTCAATGAAAAACGCACCCTTTTTCTCCAAAGTACCCTGCACACTCTTTTAATACGTATATCTTTGTCACGTTATTAATGTACCTCGGTATAATCACAAGAGTTTATTTTTGCATTTGTAGGATAATCATATTAGAAACTCAGTCCTTACGATAATTTATTTCTTACGCAAAATTTCTTGTATAAATAAAGATAATTACATATCATTTACCGTACCGTTGTTCACATTTATTATATCTCTCTAATAGACATGTGAAATCTTTCACGGAGATACTAACATATAACGGCAGCATTCTGGGAAAAAAAACTCAAATTATTAGTTTAAAGAAAGTAAAATTTTTCGGAAGATATTTATAGGTATTTATAATCATTTTTTATAAACTTACAAAATACTTACAAAAATTCTGTTGTTCTTGTGTGCCATGGTAGAACACCATGTGTGGAACAAGTGTAACCGTATATTAAAGCGAGATCGGGATCGGGCATCCCCTTTACTTGCAACTTCTCGGAGATTAATTTGTCCGTAATTTCTTCCGGATCAAGGTTCCCCGTAGATACGGCTTTTGCCAATGACTGCGTCAATGTTACTATTTTTCCTTTGCTATCTATATCCGATAGTAATGACACATTTATTTTTGACTTGTTTCCTGTAATTAAAACATGCAACTAATAACTCCTTTGAAAGATATTTGGTTGGAGTTTTTCGTTCATTAAATAATTTTATAAAAAGATTTTATATTTTATAAAAAAACAATGATACACTCAATATATAGTATTAAATTTGTAGTATTGAATTTAATTGTAAAAAATAACATATATTTATTTTTCTTGCTGTCATATGACGGCCATTGGTGATTGATAAGGCATGAATAGAACACTCAATGTCGATCACTAATTGACATGACAGTGAATATGTTGAAGAGACTCGGAACTTGAGTTACAGAAATATAATTATTCTATTAAATTTTAAATTATATTACAATTGTTTCAATAATAATTCTCTTATCTACAATCATATTACACGACATGAGTAGAATTTTCAACGTATTGTTCCGTGTGCAACTGCGCACATGATTACGAAATGCATATATTAACATAGTTAAATAACTGTTTGTTAAACCTTTAATTTTTGTTGGACATAAGGTCATCGGAGTACTGACAGAAAGAACGTGCATACTTTACCAATTATTCCATTTTGACTAGGCGCCTTTGCATGTGGATTCCAAATAATATGCTCTACTAGATCAGGCCGCTTTCTCGCAAATTCTTCTTTAAGATTTATTTCATTTCTCTTAAAGAAACCTGAAAAAACAATATAAATCGGGAAAACTTAAATTCGTACAGCAATCGTTCATATTCCTAAATCGAAAAATGTGGTTTCTTGCTAACATTAAATATATTTTTGTAAGTTCTATTGTCTACATTTCAGCTATAATTTGTGTGTAAACTGTTTCTCATTTTACTTCATAAAAATATTAATATTTATTCCGCATATAATAATATAATCGTTAAACTGATGTAACTAATTTATTATTTTGTTACATAAAAGTATTACTGATACATGCAACAGAAACAAGCTCAATATATTAAAATATATACAATTCATTTTTTAGCTAACAATTGAGATACATTATGGCATGAAATTAATGGTATAATCTTGAAAAAAAATTGAAAGTCACTACAAGACAAATTATTTGTGTGATGTGCTGGCAAATTTTTTTTTTCATGTGCATTCAAATTTAGGTTCATGCATAAGTAAATTAGTTTTACATTCTACACGTGTTATAGTATTGAAGCTGAAGTTGTTACAGAAACTTGTTCTATAAAAAAGACAAAGGGATTGACAATTGCATCAGCAATTAGTGATATGATGCAACAAACATATGAAAAGATAACAAAACAATAGGAACTTAATTTCTGCGAAACAAGATGACTGCGTTTTCATGAATTCGAGAGAATTAATCATACGGATACTTGAGAAATGACAATGACAAAACGAAATTACGTGATCAGCTTTCAACTGATAAGCATAAAGTTATAGTTAAATGGATTAAACTGTATTCTACTGCAAGATACGATATTTTATGTAACATTAACAATTAATCCTCTTTCCAATTGATTAGAATTGATAAAATTAGCGTTAGTATAAGAAAATTGTACATTTATATTGTATTAGGCTCCAAGCGCCATTAACTACATTAATTTTATGGGTTTGATTCTTGAATCTCTATTTAATATTTCGATTATAATTAATTTATAGCTTCATATCAATGTACAGATGCTTTTACTAATATTGTTATTATGAATGTATATAATGAAAAGATCTTTCGATTAGTATTCTATCTTAAGAAGTCGTGGTAATATAGGCATGTATGAAACAGCGCAATTCAATTTAAAATTTGCAATGTGAAGCGGTTTGAAATACAACTGCTTTGGAAGAGTCGTCGAAGAAACGTCAACATTCGCAATCGTCCGAGTTCTCATGACAGGCGCACGATAAATTCGCATGACAAATGGATGTTTGAAACCTCTAACATAACGCACGCGCACACACACACACCTATACACATCTAAAGTACACATAAAGCAATTCTTTTTTTTTTTTTTCAAATTTCCTCTGACATACAGATAACAGTGATATATCAATACGAAAATCTTATTTTTACCATCACGGTCAAAGAAGCTGACGTAAGGTATATCAAGTGTAATGCACCATCCAATAATACGCACACAGTCGAGGACGGGCTCGTCGCGCAGTCCGAGCACGATCACCAGATGCCTGGGTAGCTTCTTGGACTTCGTGAGCGTGCGGACGAGCGCGTCGAGCTCCGTCGTCGCGTCGGCGTGCCAGGGCCCGGCGCACCAGCGGTACGCGGTGTCGCACGCGTACCGCACCGCCACGTACAGGCTGTGCAAGAGGTGCGCGAGCGTTAGCAGCGTGCGTAGGAGCGCGTTCATCCTGCTGGCGCGCGACCGCGTGTCTACACAGCATAATCGGGCGTGAGGCCCGTGAGGCGGCCCGACGGTGCGCGGCGGGTCCTTCAAGGCGCCCGGAAGTGTCACGGGATCCGCACCCGCCGCCACCACTGCTCGCCACTCGGCCGCCGTTACGTGACGGCCGTGCACGCACAGGGTGCCCGCCAGCGTCGAGGACACCCGCGAACACGTCACCGCGAACTACAGAAGGTACGCGTGTTCACGCGGTCCGCCTCTTCTTCCTCCTCGGACCCGGGGATTCTCGGGCTCCACGAGTATCGCGCGCCACCTTACACCACTACACCTCACGTGGTACAATACATGCGTGTAGGACATCGGCACGCGGCGAGCCACGCGCACGCGCAGGCGCGCGCATCTATCTGCCCCTCGCGCTGCTACACTTGCACCTACTTCGCGCGCTGACGCTTCACGCAGCTGCGATGACTTTGTAAATTCATTTGTAAAGAATCGATAGGAGAATATTGATATTAGTCTAGAGATGAGAGACAATATTAAGATCATACTTTCAGCTTATAATTCAAGGTCGTTTCAAGTCGATCGTGATACGCTGCACGTCGTTGGCTGGAATCTTAACGGATAGCACTGAGAATCCAAAAAGAATTCTTTTTAAATTCCCGAATTATGAAATAAATTCTTCTTCCATCCCACTTTAAGAATGTTCTAAAAATATTCTTAAGAGTTAAGAAGAAAATTCGCTTTTATATCACCAACTCTGGGCCTTTTTTCGAATGTAAAAGAAATTTTTTAATACTATTTTATAGAATCCTTTTTTTAAAGGATGTTTTTTGAGTGCATTTGAAACAGATTACGCTAATTCGTAAAAAAATTAAAAAGTAAATCCTTTCTGAGTTTATAATAATCATCTGTGCTATTTGGACCGTAAAATCGACATTGATGTTTGCTTTATTATAACCATAAAATTATTTTCACGCTTATCTCGCGCACTCGATAGAGAAAATATCTTTTAGTTTTAATTCATCAAAGTTACATTTAATTCGTTAGCAAATTTAAACAAAGTATTTTGTCAAGCGTCTGTAACAAATTTCCTTGGCAGAAAGACAAAAAATTTGATAAAAAAAATTCATATTTAAATCAATATTTGCAAAATGACAGCGAAAATGCGAGATAACTTGCTGCTCATAAAATGAAAGCAAATGAGCGGCAAAACTCACGCAAGAATATGTACGGCGCAATACGACAGTAAATTGGCAGCAAATGACCGAGTAAAACTTGCTATTGTAATAGTAATAATTGTTATTACATGCGCAGTTGTTATATGTATACGCAATTCAATCATCAGAAGCCTTTCTATTTAAATACCTTTAATTAAAGTAAATTTAGAATCACCTTAACCAAATTTCTAAAATATCAACGATTAACTTTCAATGTTAACCAATAGCATTTCTATAATCCTTTTTTTTTCTAACACAATGTGTTGTACTTACTTGCCATGTTGATAATTCTCTTAGCTGAGTTAAACAATAATTAAATTAACTAAAGTTTAATTAAAGTGACCTATTAAGCTATACTAACGAGTCTTATCGGTATTTGCTATCAGTTTGTCCTTATATTATGCCGTGCATATAATTCTTACTTCCGGTTCTTACCGTCTATTTGCCACTAATTACACCAAAGTTCGCATGGTTTCTAATGCTTTTGCTCCTTTCCATTTTTCTCTTTTCTCAAGTTGTTTCTTTTTGTTGACTCATAGTTATTTTCCTCTTGCTTTTCCTTCATCTGATCCATTCGTTCCCAATTCTTAGTTTTGTTACTCGTCGACTTGTTCTCTATATCTTTCCCTCCGTCTTTTCTGCTGATATTTTTTCAAAGCTTCCATATTAGTCTCAGAAACTTCGTCAAGTATCTCAGCTATCCAACGGGCTATCACGTCCGCTAGAAGCCGCAACTGCTCCGTCGTACGGTCGCCGTTTCTCGCGTCCGCGTATTCGTCGAGGGACGTTAAACGCTTCATTATCACGTCCGCGATCTCTGGGACGCCCTCCCGCATCTCGCGTGGATGTTCGAAGATACTCCTGATGAAACGTTCCGTTATCAGGAACTGGAGCATCGTTGCGTCGCGGTCCAGCGTTGTCGCGCTCGTGGTATCTTCCGTGAGCTGATCCGTTTGCTTCTTCTCGAGCGACAGTGGCTCGAGTTTCATCATCTTCCTCATTCTCATTCTGCGTTCCTTTTGGCGATGAGCCCGCGCGGCTTCTCTACAAGAGATCGAATAGAATCGTTTTTGGGAAATAAATCTCTACGGAATCGGACGTTTCGGAGAGAGTGACGTATCTGACAAATTAGGCAAGATCTCTCTTATCTTAGATACCCTATTTAGACTAGAAAATGCTAATAAAATATTACAATACTTCTAACGATGTCTGAGATGGTAAATAGCATTTTTAAAACATATTTTTTTAATTAATAATAATTAATTTTTAATATTTTAAAATATTAAAATAATATTATGATTGCAATGTTTACTGCTATAAAGAATTATTACGTACACTGAGAAAATGTTTTGTTCTATAAACTAAAATTTTGTCAGACCGATATATCCAACAAAACTGTTTAGTTGCTGTAAACAAATATGTTATTTGCTTATATTTTGTTAAATCATTTAGTTTAGAAAACAAAACAGAAAAATACATTTAATAGAGACAGCTAAAAATTTTGTTATATTAAATAAGATACTTGGTGGCTGTTAAAAAACTAATAAACAGTTTAGCTGGAGATATTCAATTTTTTTCCCAGTGTAGCGTTTAAGCAATAAAAGATTTTATGCGTTCCTCAAGTAGGATCATTTGAAATGGGTTCAAATCAGTCTCAAAATTCTTATCTAGAGCAAAATACAACACGTTACTCAGGAGTTAAGCAGGTCTGGGCTTCGACGATCTTGATGAGATTATCCACGAACGCCGGCGGCAACATCATCCCCTTCTCCTTCAGCGTGTGCAGCGCCTGCTGCTTCGTCGGCCGTGACAGTTCCGTGATCCGTAGTGACGCGAATGTCGTGGAAACTTGTGGTATATCGCTCTATGCGAGAAAGCGAGAAGATTAGTTACGGTATTAATAGTTTTAGGTGGTCAAAAGTCAGATTTTTGCTAAGTGTTTGTCAACAGTTTTCGTCGATGGAATGTCAGCGGGCACATTTTTTCCATCTGTTAGATTATGTGATATGACATACGAAATGACTATTTCGAAATATTTCGAGTATTTTACTTTCACGATTTTCGTTGACATCTTCGGGCGCGACTTGTCTCGCATCTTTTTCCTTCCCGAAGGCTGATACTTTTCGTTTACGTCGTCCCGCTCTCCCTTAGCGATTTCCATTTCCACGATGTTAATCCTGTTGTCGTTCGCAGTCATGATAGCGTTTTTTTCCGCGCGCGAGCTCTAAATTAAAAATTAAGATTATTTCCTCAGCAGCTTTTAGATTTTTCATCGAACGATCTGACATTGTTACCTGGTTATTTGTTTGGAGCCTGGCTCAAGTTTGTTAAGGATCACCTTCACTGTTCATCTTGTGATGAATAAATTTGGAAACATTCCACGTGATGATTTACAAGCGGCGATGAGACATTGAATCTTTAACGACTGATTCCATGATGCCCAAAAAGCCTTTAAATTTTCTCGCGTGTGTTTGAAAAAAAAAAAAAACGTCGTATCGATAGATGATCGACTTCAATTTTGAAAGCTAGTTTTGGCTGTGTTTCAAAATTGCTCCCAGTACTGAATAAACTATAGTTTACGTGACGTGAGCTATAGATTTTATGTAGTGCTCAAAATTTTTATTCACGTCATTTCAGAGTGTAAATGAAAACCTAGGTTATTATGCCATATAAATTTCAAGATTGTATCTCTGAATTGTCTATATATTGTTCACATGAACATTTTTCATATAGAAAATGTAAGCAGTGTAAATTATTATAAATTATAGAATTGATTAATTGATTTTTTTGAAAACAATTCTGTAAAGTAAAACTGTAATTAGATTTCAATTTATAATTTAAAATAAAAACTGTAAAGTAAAACTTTAGATGTCAACTATACATATAGTTTAAAATTAAAACTGTAAAGTAAAAAAATTTTAACTTCTATAATTTGAAATTTGGCAAAAACGAGAAGAAAAGTTACAGTGCAGCAATAAGAAACAAAACTATAGGTTACCTAATGTTTACATGAGTTAGACATGTTTACACTGTAGATATAGATTATATGTATGTATATTATTTTACTCTCGGAGACGATCGTATCGACGGTAGATAAAACATTATCGTTAAAATCGCGGGTAGGTAAACTGGGACCGCCCAGTCTCGTCAGTCTCGTCACAGATGCCGCCAGCGTCGCCGTGGCATTTCGCTCGCGGCGACGGCCCGTCGTCCGCTCGTTAATCGATCATTCCGGGAGTCGGTGCGCCGCGGGATCGCTCGCTCGGGATCGTTCGCGCGCACGTCGCTCGTCGTCGGGGTCGGCGGGCCTCGCGAATCGAGAGCGGGCGATCGACGAGCTCGGCGGGTCAACCTGGAGGGAATTTGAACACGTCGAGCTGCAGGCGCCGCGCCGCGCCGCGCCGCGCGATTAGATCGTGAATCGTCGACGGTGGAGCGTGGTGGAGCATGGTAGTTGCCAGGCGGCGAGGCCAGCGCGCGTGAGAACCTTCGCCGTTGCGTGCGTCCCCCTCCCTCTCCGCTCCCCCTTCCTCACCTCCCCTCGCTCTCCCACGGCAGTGCGTGAGAAAATCTCGACGGCGGTGAAATGCAACGGAGTTCGCGGCGACGCGCGACAACGCGACGCTGCGCCGTGTGACTCGCCGCGCCGCCGACGGGCTCGGAGGAGGGAAGGATCTCACGGGGAGTCGGCCCCGGAGACACGCCGGACGACGCTATGACGAGATAACAGATGCAGGATGAGACGCAGCGGCGGCAGCGGCAGGAGGAGCGGCGGTAACCTATTCGGTTACGCGGTCCTCACATTCACCCTCACTCGCCTCAAGGGTAAGTTCATTCGACCGCGGGGATACGCGCGGCACGCGCGTATCCCAGGTCTCCCCGGCTCTCCGCGTCCCCGCTCGCGCCTTTTATTTTTGTAGCGCCATCGATTACCGGAGGGAACCGCCGCCACCGCCACCGCCACCGCCGCGGCGTATTGTGCCCCGCGTGTGTCTCGCGCTTGAAAGTCGGACGCTCGGAGAGCTGTCAGGAAAAATGGGGCAGGTTCTATATAACGTCGTGTGCATAAAAGTGCACACGCGCAAAGTGCCCGCGCGCGCGCGCGCGCGCAACCTCGCGGGGTGCGTGTGTGCGTCCGCGGTGGAATATGTATATATGTCTCTCATTCGTTGCAACAATGACATAATTCTAAAAGCAAAGGTTTTTACAGAAAAAAGGAATGGCTCACAAATCTGGATTAAGGACTGGTTTTTCCAATTTCTTGGTAAGCTAACTAATAGTTAAATCATACGTCTGTCTTTGTTTTATCTTCAAATTAGACAAGTTCAGACGTATGATTTAATTATTAGTTAGCTTACCAACAAGTTGGAAAAATGTCGAGATTAGTTGACAAAATAAATAGTTATTTTAGATAAATAGATAATTATTTGTTAATCTTGACTTTTTGCATTTACTCCCGATGCATCCAAACTTTCCTAACAAAAACCAGCCCTAAATCTTTAAGAATATTTTTCAGATATTTTGAGGCTATTGCCTAAATAGGGAAGATATAAAATAAGAGATAAGAAGATAAATATAAGTTAAGAAATAGGAAGAAAGAAACAAAAAAATAAGAGAAAGAAAGAATAAATATGAATGTGTCCTAATAGCCAGTTGGTTTTAATTCGATTGGTGGCACGTTAAATATTTACCCTCTCCCAAAAATAAAGTTTCCAGAAAATGAATTTAAATGTTTTGAGTCATAAAAATTTTGTAATATTTTTAAATGCGATTTTGATATCAATAACTCATTATAGAGGAATAAAAAGAAATATCTAGTTGTAAATTATTTAGTTTATTAAATTTTTACTATTTTTTTGCAAGAAGCTAAAAATTAATGATTTTTTAGTTATGTCATTGTGTAGCAAATAAGCGATATATCCTCAGCATCGTGACAGCATTTAATTCCGCGAATTAAGTCGAATTGAATTTAAATCGGTTGCGTAGACTCCGAATTGAACGTGAAGCACGATTGAGTTTCACGTCGCAAAACTGTTGAATCATATCATTTTTAGTTAGATTTGTACAATTAGCGAGATTCCTAGAAAAGTCTTGATAGTGGAAGTAGGAGAATGTAATCAAAATAATTAACGAGTAAAATAATTAAAATAATTAATACAATTAAATAATTATATAGGCAGTATATGCCTCAGCATCAATAATTTATATGAATAACTTCTCTTACATATTATTTTTTGCTTTTTTATTTCCATCACTAATAAATAGTTAATCTTTATAGTACATGCAGAAGGCGGAGTTGCTTGCAAGGACCAACATGGGCACTCTTATGAGAGCGGCTATCATTATATTCCTGGACCTGAACCGTGTACCTTCTGTGTGTGTGACAATGGCAATCCGAAATGGTGCAAAGCGTTTATTTGCAAATTTCTTGAGGTACGTCCAGTAATCGAGTCAGTCGTATTTAGATTTTTTAAAGTCTTTAGATTCGCTTTAAGGAATTTAGACTTGTAGTTAAATAATCAATGGAAACGCTTGATAAAATAAGGAACGGTAACTTGAAGATTTACATCGTATTTTCCTTCTTACAATAGGAAAATTGCAAGTCTTTCCGGCGAGGCAGTACCTGTTGCGAATTCATTTGCCTGGACGACACATTGTCATCGAACGACAAGGCCGACGAAGCAGGGACTAACGCGATAGATGGCAACGCGAATTACGATATAGGTCTACGATCGGTTGCCAGCTTCGTGACAGCAATATTTTCATTGAGTCTATTATTTTTTCTGATACATCGTCTGCGCCAACGTAAGATACAAGGTAACGCAATGCTTTCATCATGCAGACTGTTTCGAGTCTTGTGAGGAGAGATATATTTCGGCTATTTATTCGAAAAACAATGCATATATTGCTGTACAATTAGAATACAAATAATTAAATACGCCTCCTCTTTCACAAAAAATTGTATGTACAATACTAGCTGAAAGTTTGGATGCATCAAGAGTAAATGCAAAAAGTCGAGATTAACAAATGCTTATCTATTTATCGATAATAATTCTTTATTTTCAATTAATCTTGACTTTTTGCATTTGCTCCCGGTGCATCCAAATTTTCGGCCGACACTGTATGCGTGCACGTAGTTTGTGTGGCAGGTCGAGAAAACAGACAACTTGGAGAGGACCAAAGAAGCTTAGGTAATATGGGATACTTGGAGAGAGGCGGGTTACCCCACGGGGTGCCCATGGACGACATACCTTGCGGGACGGGTTATTCCCTGTGGAAACCACCTGGCAGCAATTACTTCCCGCGTGGCGAGGCGCCGCCGCCTTACGAGGAGGCGATCGCGGCCGCGAGGGCGGAGCAGGCGTTGCTATCGATGAACCCGCACACGCTGCTGTCGATGAACTTCTCGGACAATTACATGCCGAACGGCAACAATCACGCAAGCGTGGCGGTGGTCGCGGACGCGCAGAGCGACTTGAATGCCGCGAACCCGCAGGCGTCGTCCAACGATAGTAACATACACACTCCTTTGATGTCCTCGTCGAGTAGGCCGTTATCTAGTCCCAGCGCGTATACCGGCGGTTATCGACCAATAAGCCAGAGCAGCGCGTCCTCCACCATCGGCTTGAACACGAGCACTTCCACGACGAGCTTCACAATGGGGACAAACACGTACGAGAATCTACCGGTCGCGTCGGTCGCCATGACGAGTTTCAACGACAGTCAACACTCCGCGGTGACCAACGCCAGCACGCAGCCGCTGCTACCGATATCGCATTCCACCATACCTAAGAGCTATCGTCAGCACACGACGATGTTCCCACGTCCGAGCGGCGGCGGCGGCGGCGGTGGCAGCGGTGGTGCCGGCGGCGCGTTCACAATATCGGCGACTCTCTCGAATTCGGACGTGTCCTCCCATCGCACGATCCCGCGAACGTTGACCTGCGTCGCCAGCAAGGCGAAGGACGTCCTGACGGACTGCTCGGCGAGGGACTATCTCCGCCTGTCGCCGAGCAACATCGCAGCGCCCCAGAGCTTATCGCGTCCCATACAGCTGTCTGCCGCTACGGTCGCAAAGTCGGCCAGCTACAAAAGTACCAAGGACTCGGACGCGTTTTACACGGATGTCTCGGTGCCGTCGGCGTCCGGTCTGGCGCAATCGGAAACGTATATCGCGGACACGGCAAATGTATCCGAGCGGACTCGCGACTACACGGTATAAAAACATACCATTCATCGCGATACGAGTGACATTGAGACATTTACATTACTAATTACGGCCTTCTGTCTATTGCAGCCTTCGCTGAGCGTGGCTAATGAGATGAACGCGAGCGGTAGCTTCGAATCGGTGACATGTACCTGCAGCATGCAAGCGTTGTCCACTCTACACGATGACACGGACGATTATCGAAGTGAGTGCGAGAATTGCAAGAGCGCGACCGGTTCCCGCTATTACTTGGATAACGAGGACGAACTCATTACGTCTCTTCACGAAACCATGACGTTGCACAGAAGACCGGACGAAGCAGCATCAAGTGCCACACCACAGTATTATAGAACTTCACTTACACTGCCGACGAGTACGCGCCAACGTACAAGGTAAAGATCCTATCAATATAAAATTTTTTAGAACTATTAGAAAAGTTCTCCTTTGCATTTATATTTTTATCAAACGTAAAATGTTTTTGATACTTAGAGAATTTATCACACATGAAAAATTTTGCTAAATAAATTTTTAAAGTGTCTTTCTATCCAGGATTACCGGGGCTCGTGAAAATTGGTTCAACACCATGCCAGAAAGTTCTAGCGGATCTTCGGACGAAAATTAAATATTATGAAAAAAAATAGAAAAAATGTTCAAGTGCGCAAATAAAATTATACACGCACATACAAATACATACACCCACACACAAACACGTATAGTATGTATATGTTATATAACTACTAAAAAAAAAAAAAGAATTTTACCTATATAGAGTGTCCCAGAATTATCGCGCTTCTCCTTTCGGATGAGACTGATTAGTTGAGTGTCAAGCGCATTGATCATTTTTGCGTCATGCTACGGTTCAAGATGATAGTCGGATTTGTTATGTAACGTTTAACGCTATGCAAGGACAAGCTCTGTGTTTCGCAAATATTTTCATTCGTTTGGCATGGTGGCAGCTTAAGTCTTCCAAAATTTTCAGCTCTCTACTCTTTCCGCACGATATCTGAGAGAAACTGCCAGTTTTTGGGACATTCTCTATAGTGTTCATCGTAATTATCATCATAATCGTTACCATTGTCGTCGTCATTACCATTAGATAGCGGAAGTGCGTGAGATTTTACTGCGAGCGAGTCTTCATGAGTCTGAAATTCATCGAGACTTCTTCTTTTTAATATGACTGGCACCTGATCTCTGTCGAGATTCAATACGGAATGCATCGAGACGGATCAGTGGGAAATATCTCGCGGTAAAACATCGCGAGCCTTTGCGTCAGATATTGTCAACCGTTATTGGATCATTATCACTCGTCGCACTATGTTACCATGACAGTACCTTTTCGAATTCATTTTATCTATCGAACAGGATATATTCCGTTTCACGCAAAAGAATTATACAAATTTTAATGATAGATCTTTATTGTAAAAAGTAGAATAAACTCATATCTGTATATGTATATGATATTAGGATAGTCGTAAAAAAATGTAACAATTCATGAAAACTCTTCTTTCATGAAATGTCTGATAAAAGGAAAACGCGAGGTTTTTGTCGGTATATATAAATTATAGTAATATATTTGTTGATATATATAAGTTGCCTATGGCACCGAGTATTAAGGACTCGCAGCAACTGTGGGTGAATTTTTATGAGTACGAGTTGACCCGATGCTCCCGGGGATAATTGGAGAACGTTACTATTATCTCCGACCACCTTTGATTGCGTGATATAAATATCCGAATGTTTGTTCCATTACAATTTATAGTTCTAATTTGTAGATTTGTAGATATGTGTATGCATTTACGCAGCGCAGCAACATTATGAATCTCTGTCAAACCTGTTTTTATTTAAATTTACTAATTGAAATTATACTATTTTTTATTAATATTTTCTGGTAAGACAGAGATAACAAGCATTTCTTTTTACATTCTGTGTTTTAGTATAAAATGTTATCAAAGGATGATTTTATTCAATTAGAAGGATTCGATTTTAACCGAAAGTTGGAAAGACTGATGGACAAGCAATTGGGTTTATATCAAATTTTTGGTAGGAAAAGAATTATTTTTTCGCATTCATTGGAGTGTGGATAGGAATCAAAGAAGCGACTTATGCTTTACTACATCATGTAGATATATGTAAAAAAAAAGAAGGGATAAAATTCGGCTGAACACCTGCAAGGTTGTATCTAAGTCGGAAAGTAATAAAGAACGGAAGTGCCAAAGTGTTCACGTTAGACGAGTAAACGGAAGTGAAATTGTGATATTTTAATTATGAATTGTCTATAATTCACGTAGAGAAAAGAAGATACGTATAAGTACAAGCGCGAGAATAGAAGCTGCGTTTCGTTTCGACATTTTAATCACGTCATTTCTTTTCTTAAAATTGACACAAAGAAGCATTCGTTTCAGTATCGCAGTATTTACGTAATCTCTCTCGATGACTAACACGATATCGACCGAACCATGGTTCTTTGTGATTGTAACATTGAACTCCTTTAGGCTTCTTAAAACCTCTTGTAACTTCTTCTCATTCATGATACTGTGAAATACAAATGAATTAGCAAATAAATCTTTTCTTCTGATTGCCAATGTACTAGTTGCATCCACATATTTCCCGTTCTCACGTTACGTTTTCACCTCACGACATATATGTAATTTCAAATACAATATTTATGGATATACGACTTGAGTATTTAAAATTAATCTTTAAGTAAATAAATTAGTAATTAGTAATTATAATTAAAATAAACAATTTTTCTTTTCCATTGCGCGTTTCAATATTGGAAACCAATACATGAATTATTACATTTATTAATTTTCTGTTTCATTCATTTGTAGTTTCTGTTGAAATGTTTCAAATATTATTTTAAAATTAAACTAAATTAACTTGTGATGAAATTCATAAATTATAAATTTTATCAAGTATACAGAGTTGTTAATGGTCAGGGAATTAAAAAAATAATCAGGAAGGCAGGCGGAAAATAACCTGTGCTCGTCGCGATCGTCTTCGTTGCAGTCAGTTAAAAATCTTTTATTTACTTTTGTTTTTTCAAAGAATCCGTCCGCCCCGTCACAATTACAAAACACCTTTCGCGGCGAGCGCGGCCGCCGTCGGGATCGCCGTCGAACTCGGAATCGGAGGATGAAATGCGACGCTCGACGGGATCCCGTGGTCCGCCGGGCTCTCGTTTAAGAATCACTATGCTCCGTCAACACGGTTGTATACATGTGACATAAAGTATTACGCTTACACGCTATTCATGTATATGTATATATGTATAAGATATACATACTTCTTTTTTTTTTTTCGTTTTTCCCCCCTTTTGTGTATGCCTGTGTATGTCTGTGAGTGTGTATGTATTTATCAGTTAACTGTGTTCTCTCTCAGCCCTGACGAAGTACGTAATATAGTAAAATATATGAAAAATCGCTATACGTAGGCCGAAGTGACGCGGTGTCATAAATGCGAACGTTCTGCCAGATGGAAATTCGATCCCTGGAAGGGATTTCCTTCATTCCCTAATGTATTCAATGGACTGAACGCTCAAACGGAGACATGATCCAAGGAAGCGAGAATTCGAATTTGCCTGTTTGCGAAAATTCCCAGCGAACGCAGAATTTTGCAACAACATTGCGATAATACTGCAATGTTGCTATAATGTTCTGTGTGTTGCTGGGAAGTCTAAATGAGATCTCGAAAAAAAAATACCGAATTTAATTTCCTCAAGTTCTTGAGACCGTTGGATCCGCAGAATCATTCGGCGATATTATGTATGCGATGGGAGATCCCGTCTCTCCCCATCGCCTCCAGAATTTTTTAAACACACAGGGATCGTTTCCTTTTCCTATCTCTTCTCGCTTTCTTGTTCCATCGCGCGGTCCCTATTCCGCGTTCGTTGCATCGACGCCACCGCGAGACCTCGTCGAAAATCGGTCATCACAATCTGGCTTTTTCTTCTCTCCTCACCGTGCACACGTACGCTACGCAGCGCGGCGATTTCGTCCCGGTCCTCGCCAGGATCTTTTCAGTTTTCCACGGTTTTCAGTTTTGTTTTTTTACAGCGAACGGTTCGAAGAATTCGTCCGGAGAACAAAATGCGCTAGGCGTTTCGAACTCACCGGAATTATCTGCAAAAAAAAAACGACGTTTTGTTATCTATTTACATTCTAAGGCGACCGATTTATCAGAATCCCTCGATTTCCCTGGTTCGCTTCAAACTCGTGATTGTTAATCGTAGAATCGTTGAATCGTGAGACCGCAAGAATTCTCAAAGACCGTCGGTTATCAGAAAATCGCCGTTGCTGCGTCGCACGTGTACCACAGGTTACAAAGAATATCGCGTTGGCCATCATCATCATCATCATCCTCATCATTATCACCATCACCAACGGCCGAGCGCTGATCGCAATCGCTGTTTCTTTTTCTTTTTGTTTCAGCAGCTCGCACGATCAACGCTTAATCGGCTCGCACATCACAGCACTTCGCTCTCATTTTCTCTCGACGAAGATCACAATTTACAAACGCATCGCGCGACAGAGGACAAAAATTCACAATACAAAGGTGCTCTGCGTCTACGTCGGCAGAAGTATTACAATTAGCGAGATCTACAACTATATATATATAATACGTACATATATATATATTTATATTCATATTTCTTTGTCTTATTTACTCGTGTCCGTTTAGTTGCGTGGCGGAGTTAGATCGGGAGTTAGAATGGCGCTGAGAGGGATGATGCCGCTAGAAGTTAGTCTCGTGGAATGTCTTTGCGGTCTTTCTCTCTCTCTCTTTCTCTCCCTCTCCCTCTCTCGTCAATATAAATCGTATCGAAGGATAGCGCGATCGGAGTACAAATGATAAAATTCAGTCGCAGCGGGGGAGAAAGTTGCATTTCTCGTGGCAAGATCCCCCCGAACGGTACGGGGATTTCCGCAGGTACGAGCGATTTTAAGTCTTGGTGATCGATTGTTACAAATTGTCGTCGTCTTTTCTCTTGTATCGCCGCAGATATCGCCGCGTGAGGTCGAGACCGTCCAGAGAAAGGGTAGTCGAAATTTTTTTTTGAAAGAACTCTTCAAAGTGCTTTTATACATGCAAAGGGAATAATGAAAGAATTATTTTTGAAGTTATTTTTATGTCTGGTAAGTCCAAGAGAAACGCGAATGCACCCTTTTTCCCTGGAAAATCTTAACTAAAAGATCTCAACCGGGAGATATTCTTCGCTGTGAGGATATCGTGATCTACCGGAAGAAGACATTCGTTCTTCGTCATTCGCCCAAGTCCGACTATTCGATTACATTTCAATAGTTTCGTAGCGATTCTTAAAAGTATCTCGCTGCGCATCTCTTGATGGAATTGCAAGCGACCTTTGCACTTCAAGGATTCAACAGCGCGACCGTTTGTGTTGCGAACTTCTTAACATTAAAACCATTTTATAACGCTTTGCAAAAGCAGAGTTTTACTAATAATTAAACTCCTATAATATCATATAATAGAGATTAATTTCTTATTAAATATATAGAATGCCCAATGTAACACAATGCAATGCAATTTCTATTAATTAGAGAGAATCATTATGATAATTGCTATTAAATTTCACTTAAAATTTAAGTGAAGAACACTTGGCTTTCAGCACATTATCGTAGTGCTTGAATTATTAATAATATTGTTTACTGACCGGCAGGAATGCCTAAACATCTCAATATCTCGAGATATATCAAACATAGTCAGTCGAGCGTCAGTCGTATCTATATATTTGAGCGTTATAACTGTTGATTATTCAAAAATCGATAGTTCAAGAATCGTAATTACAGACAATGATGAAAGAACGAAAAAGTAAGAGATTGCAATAAATAATAAAATATAACAAATAAATATATATACTATTTTTAATTTTTTATTTTTTAAAAAATTAAAAATATTTTATAAAACTTATTATTTATTTCATTTATTAAGGGGTTAATAAGTATTTATTATATATTATTTATTGCAACCTTTTACCTTTTTATATTTCTATTCTCTCATCACTGTCTATAATTGCGTTTTTTTAAATAATCAACAGTCATAGTGCAGAAATATATAGATACGATGCGCCCAATTGACTATGTTTGACTATTGTCATGTCCAGTCAGGTTCCTGCCGATCAGAACAATGATTTTCCAACACAATTTCGAAGAGAAAATATAACTTCAAATTTGTCAAGAATTTTAGACCATTTTTTTAATTTGTCGCCTTCTATATTTCTCTCCAATGAAGAACGAGTCGGTATATGTATGATCTACGCTTATTAGACACTTTGTCTCTATTTTGTATTAATTACAATGTTGGTTGGGGATAACTAAAGGCACCTAACGTTACGCTGTTTTCGCTGTGTAACGATGACTAATAGATAACATGCGATGGAATTTCCCTGTTCTACCGATTCCTTTCAAGGTTTCTGCATTTGTCTCAAGTGTGAGAAACGAAGAATACTTGGCTTTAAAATCACAATCGTGAAAGCAATAGCAGAATCAGAGAAATTCCGTATACAATACACAGTTCGCGAATCGAGAGCGTACTATTTTTTTCCGAGGTGTAACAATAAGTTGGCTCGAGCCTAAAACGGAACTGTCCTTCGCGCATACAGACGGTGAATTAAAATGATTCACAACGTCTCGTTTCATTAACATCGAGGGATGAAAAATTAACTCTCGAGACTCGATTATATGCAAATTTCGCAGCCTGTATCTTTTGATTAAACAACTTTCCATTTTTCCTTCTCGAAAATATAACGAGCTATTCTACCTTAAGATATTCACTTTGCAAACTATAAATTTTGCAAAGTGGATCATTCTACAAATTGTGCTATCGTATCAAATTTAAAAAATGGAAAAATGACGGGAGAAAATACTTTTTTTGCAAATTTCACTTTATCATTAGGGGAGATGTCTGCATCCGTTTTTTTTTCTTCCGTGGTTCATGCATTTTATTTTAATGACGTCATTATAAAATTGTGTTCTGTCGTAAAAATCGTGATGTAAGTGACAATCAGGATGCGAGAAATTTCCCGAAATCTACCGAGGACTCTTAATCGTTTCTCGAGAGTGTGTTCAGGAGATAATAATCGCTCTATATATGTATAAGTACAATAATAATTATCAACTGCGATTTTGTGTTATTTTGCACCGCGCATCGGAGCCTGCGGACTCGTCCGACCTAATTTTCTCGGTGACGCAAGCGGTAAAGTAAGAGGTAGAAAAATATACATGCGCTGCACGCGCTGCGTATCTATTTGATTCGGTGCAGCAGCGGAGAATGATTCAACTCTTAGACGCATAAAAGAAAGCCCTCGTGATATTGTATTTTCTTTATGATGTTCCCGGTATCTTCGATCAAATCGTTTCCTCGTAAAAAAATCTTTTCAAATCTTTAAACTCTCTTGCAACAATATAAATTGAATTAAAATTTTCTACTGTTTAACCTTTTATACGAACGTTTATGCATCCAAGAATTAAAAAAGTGTTCTCAGCTCAGTGTGCTATGGTGACACAGACACGTGTGCATATACGTCGGCACAATATTTTAGTACTCGCGTACTAAAACTCTTCATGGAGATATATCATTCAAAAGTATGAAATGAAGGTCCTTCCTACGTTTTGAAATACATCCTAAATATATCTTCTAAAACGCTTCTAATCTCTCTCTGGAGAACAGAGGGAGATGGTGAAAGTAGATGTGGCAATAATAGCGCCTGGTCGAGAGAATACTTGTTGCGCTTAAGTTTTCTGTTACTTTCATATCGCTACACCTGTTGTAGCAAAAAGGAGATGAAAGTAAAGAGATTTAGAAGATAGAAGATAGATAGACTGAAGATAGAAGATGAGGAAAGATTGAACGAAGTTAGACTATCGAAGGCTATTCTGTTGAAAGCGCGATGAGGATGTCTCCACCAAGCAACTATTACACTCTCCTGTACAATTCGCCGTGACAAGCGGCACGTGTTCTTCTTGCTTAACTACGAAAACTACTCGTCACCTAGTCGTACGCACGTTGGGATACTACAAAAATCGCACGCACTATCTACTAATTAATCTATATTATCCTACACTTCTTCGAGTCCAGATGGCACCGATCGCGCGCGCTATTCGCTGATCATTATTCTAGATACATTATTTAAAACAAGAGTCGCTGGGCATCCCACGAAAATCGGGCAAAGGGTTTAGAAAGTTTCGAAGAATCTGCTACGCAAGACTTATGATTCTACCCTGTTTGCGTTAGAGTTTGGTTGCGCCTAATCTCCAACTTTGCAATACGCTCGAATCAAGCTTTGTCATTACGTTCACCGAACTGTTAAGTATTTATCGCGGACAAATAGTGTTGTTCCTGTAAATATTTATCAATATTAATCAAGTTGTAATATTCAGATCAATGCTTCTTTTTACATGTTGCTCCCCAAACAGGTAAAGTCGTGTAAAAGGGAAAATTGTCAAGAAATGTCAAGAAACTAATGAACCTCTAGTAACGGATTGTCTAAGCGTCCTTTGTTCCGAGATATAAGACGTGATGGAGAGTGAAGAGAGTCAGAGAGATAAATAAAGACTTCAATCCACAAAGACTCCGGTGTAATATCGATTGGTAAAAGACGGAGGAAATTTGGCTGGAAATTTCAACGTTCAAGAGAATTCCTCGTGACTTCGCTGAAAGAGATTGAGAAAGAGAGAAAGCAACATTTATTTACATGTATGTACATATGAACTGCCAAGTTTTCGTGGTATACTCTGGCGCGCTTCATCGCATACGTTTATACTCCTCGCGAAATCTTATCAGGATCGATACTTAGTACTAGCTGAACCGACCTCGTTCACATCTCGTCTCGCTGCCGACACTTTAAAGCATTGCGAAGTCCCCACTTTGATCTGGTATACCGCACGATAGACAGATCGATCGCTTACGAACGGACGATGGAGTAGGAACGAACGTGAAGAAACATAATTTTATTTCGATACACGATCTTGTCCGCGCCGCGTTAACCACCCTCAGACGATGCATTCACCATTAAATGCAAATGTACTGTAAAAATATCTATATTATCAATTTATTATGACTAACGAATGCTGCATTTAATATATCCAATTAAAATTCATTCATTTCAATTCTCATTAAAGAAATAAACATAAAAGAAATTTCTCTGTTTACAGAAATTTCTTATCACTCTGAGAGAGAGAGAGAGAGCAAATATCAATGCTAGCATTTATCACACACAATTATACATCTGTATATTCTGTCGAGCAAATGCATCATTCGCAGGTCGCCTGAAATGATAATGCCAATGAGAGAACGCGAGCGGAGCGGGGAAGAAAAGACGTTCACGAAAATCACGAAAATACATCCGAATAATAGATCGCGAGCATTGCATACCGACGAATTGTACGAGAGGGACGGGGGATGCATACAAAATGCAATTATCACAAACGCAGATATGCAGACTCAGGAACGTATGTCGTGCGTGCGTGCATGCGCGCGTGTCCACGGAGAGAAATACGAAAAAGTACAAAAATATAGGGATCGATAATCAGCGTAATTTTACCGTAAAATAGTTCCTTAGATATCAATGTAGCGCGATCGAGAGGTCGGGAAACGGAATTTTGTTTCGCAGCTCTCACGGAGCACGGGTTTTCCTTTTTTTTTTTCTTGCAGAACGCAAGAAGATGTACGCACGAGTACGCAACGAAGATCACTCTCGTTCCTATACCACTAGCTTCGTACGGAGAGTCTCTCTCTTAGAGAGTTGTACCAGAAGAAAGCGTCGTGAAGCGCAAGAACAGGCGAATGGAGAAAGTAGACGAAAAGACAAAAAAAAAAAACAAGATAATGGCGAATTGCACGGGAAAAAAATGCATTTGCACGCGCCTCGTAGAGAAAGTCGCGGGCAGCTTACGTGCGGCTGAAAACCCACCCCTCTTATCATCTACCCTTCTTTCTTCCGATACCACACTCTTCCCTGTCGTTAACATTCCTCATTTGTCCTCGCATACACACATACAAACACATACGCGAGTATTGTCCTTTATTTTATTTATCCACCCCGCTAATGCACTTTGTGCCTCTCGTCCGTCCCACTGTATGATATATTTCGTATCAACGAAACTTTAGAAAAGCAGAGTTTTGTGTGGTCGACGGACTTGGAAAGACAGAGCCGAGTGGTCGCACGGCGCAGCGAAACGCCTCCTTCGAGCCAGAATTTCTTTTCCGAGAAGAACTTCTCCTCCTACTCTTCTTCTTCTTCCTCTTCCTTTTGTCCCGTTCTTTCTTTACCTGAGGCAGCGCAACCACTTGGGCAACATGGCTGCGCATCTCAAATAATCTCAAATGGAGCCGCTGCTATCACCGGGAAACACCATCATGTTCTCAGCTCCGTACGACGGTGTTGGCGAACTCCTCGCGTCCAGGGACGCCCTGCTGGCGGAACTGAAACTGCTGGAGCTCAGGTCCTCGTAACTGGCCACCGATTGACTACCACCTGAAAAAAATACAAAACTGATCATCGACGGATCGACGAGGAGCGGGCTTCTCGTGCACAGATCTCGTTGTCGCGCTTCTAAGGGAGAATCATGCTGCGCGTAACAAAGATACTTATAACTTATTAACCGATCATCAAGCTTACGTCATTGGCCTTAAGGACAAAACTCGATTTTTTGTGAATTAGTGAAAAATTGTCTGTTAAAGGTGCAATCTTGGGAAGTGCATATTAGAAGTACTCGCTCGATTTAAATTAAGATGGTGAGATAATTGAGATAAATTGCACTGAAGGAAAAGGAAGAAATAATTAAATCAAGATTCAAAAACCGAATGTTTATTTAGCCAAGTTCTCAAGTCGCTTTACTTCGTCGTCTACTGAAAGTAAATTTTTCCTTGAGACCGATGACATATATGTCAATAGATTCTTCGTTAAAATCAGAAAAGATTTCTTGATCTGTAATCAAGTGTACATGCAGCGATAAACATGATTGTTGTGTTTTAATATTCAACTAATTAATAGAAGGATTAAAAGCGAGAATGTCTTAATGCATAGATATATTTAATAGATCTAATTAACAATTTGGAGCTCTTCACTGCATGGACGTAACATATCTATATCTATTACCGAACACATATAAATATATAATGTAATATAGTTGCTAACATTTTTCATATCAGTATACACATAATTTTTTTTTCAAAAGTAACCATGTATTTTTTTATATCAATTAATTCATTTGATTATTCTGTGCATAAAAATATCCGAACTATACAAATTTGTCTGAAATATTTTTACTTGCTCTGTTTAATTCTCGACATATTCGGCTCGATTGTTTAAAATAGAATCTGTATAAAAATAATTTGTCATTATTTTAATTAAAAATCTAATTATATACATAGATCCACGCATTTATCACATCTGATTTGCATCAAAGTGCTCCAAGAATTTTCAGAATATTCTTAAAAAGTCAAATTTATCGCTAGATACACGACGCGAATACAGATCCACAAGTATATATCGTAAGTCGTAATTAAGAGGACGAGAAACTTTTCAAGAAAAATAGCATGCGTATGCGGTATGGCTGTATACTTTTATTTTCGTTTTATCGTTTTTGTCTTTTTTTTTCCTTATGCATTAGCAACCGCTCGTGGTAAGGTCTCTTCCGCGAGCTAACATCTCGCACGATGTCTTCGCGCGTGTCGGACATAATTTTGTTTCGTTTTTTGCCTTTGTCTGTTTTTTTGTACATTTGTCATTACAATTATTAATGTCGTTAGTGCATTTTACAATACATTCCGGCATATTTCCGCCACAATCGATTTTACACCGTGGAAGAAAACAGCGTCGCGCCCTGTTCGCTTCCTCTTTTCTCGTTCTCGTGGACGATTCTCCCTTCGGTTAATTAATTAATTGAGATCATATCGAGCGACACGCGCAACTCAACGCCGCCCAATTTAAACGGGAGAAAGTGTCACCGATTTTTAACTCGTTTTAACTGCCGACTGTTTCGTTCGCGGGAACCCTCGAGTAAATTCGATATTCCCAAATTTTGAATCAACATCGAAAGTGCATTCCTGAGAGTGTTCCCTATATTTAATAGACGAGTCGCTATTTCATAAATATTTCACGAACATATTCGCGTGGAATCCGCTTTTATCTCTTAAGAAGAAGAGTGCCGCGATTCGACGAGAAGATTGTAACAAGAGGATCCTTAGATTTCTATTTATTTTGGTGATTTGTTGACCGATAAAATTAGAACATCGTGAAATAAAATCCTCAATATAAAGCACAGCTTGGCTAGTCTGATGTTTCAAAAGCATTTTTCGATTCGCGACACTCCTATTCGCAAAGCGCGATATGTATTATACGTGCGGCGAGTACATTTAAATTACTTTTGCAGTTCGCACAGGAGTCAGTCGTCATTCATCAATTGCGAATAAATAGAGCGTGACTAAAAATTGTACAGCGATTCGTAAAGAAAATAATACTGAGCACCGTTGTTGTGCATTGAGAAAATATTGCTCAGATCGACTGAATTAATACGATGAACATTCATTTTTGTGTTACGTCAGCAAGAAAGCGTATCTCTTTTCTCACTTTAATACTTTATCTCTCTCGATTCTTGCTCCGTCCGAGCGTCACTTTTTCTCATTGCACATCCAAAGAAGTAACAAGTTGATCGACTTACATCGAGTAAATTAAAGTAACGTAACAGGCTTGTCCGAACTTTGGCATTGTACATCACACAAGCGAACACGTCGTACACATTTTTTTTTTTTACATTCACGGCCGCTTTAAAGTGGCCCGCAATCAGAATCATTTACGAGAATGAGATAAAAGGCTAACGAACGAGACTGACAAAATTCTTTACATCAAGCACGCTAAACGGATCTACAAGCTAAAGCTCAGCGGAGGGAAGTAGAACCTTCCGCTCGTCCTAAGTCGTACGAATAAATACGAAAGTAAAATCGATAATTAATCCTATCGGCTGCCGAAAGAGTTCGTAACGGCGTTACATTTCGCGTATCGGCGAAGGCAGTCGCTGCACGACACATTCATATTTCCGCGAATATTTCCACAATTATTGCCTTCTTCGCAACGATATAAGATGTACAGTGGCGGAAAGTTTATATCGTCGATCTTAAAGCGTTTATCTAATAAAACAAAGTTTCCAATCAACGTTTGATAAAGATATAAAGTTTTGATATTAATATTTAACCAAATATTAAATTTTAACATTTTATATTCGATATCATATAGTCATATGATATCGAATTTGACTCACTGCTTAGAAAGGCTCGCAATTTACATTTCAAATAGACCAAGAAATGTAGTTTCAATGACATATACATATATCCTGGTAGCTTAGAAAAATTCGCAAGATATAATCATATAAAAATATAGTTATTTATTCTATTTGTGATATAATTACTTCAAGCAATCAAGAAGTATTTACTTGTCTGAGAAATCTTTAATGATTAAGGGAGATAGATAATTTCCACGTTTTTCTTTGACTCTCGACTGCATGAGACTCCAAAAACAATAATAATAAATGAAATAAATTTCATTATTTCCAAATGAAAGTGCTCACCCGCTTCCTTTTACGCTTGATTTAAGACCGACGATTGATTTTCATAATTCTCTTGTTTGTCGTTGCTAGTTTATTAGTAGATTGTCTTACGATAAATCTATATTGAGGAATACTGTACTATTTTAATCGCCACTGTACATACAGATCGAAACTAATTAGCCGAAAGGTTTATTGTGAAATTTGACGTATCGCGACAGATAACAGTCTCGGCCAGTTTCGTTTCATTTCTTTGTTTTTTTTTTTTGTAGAAGAATACCTCTGTGTGAAGTACCGGTTAATTGATCTTACTTACTTCTATTCAGGTAAATACACAGGTAAACATTGTAACTCGCTATACACAGAAAAAGAAAATAGAATCGCTTAAAATTATAAATAAATTCGGCGCCCAAAAAATGTTTCTGTCATCATTAATTATTAATTTTCCATACGTTTAGGCCCGGTTGCACCAATGCCGTATTAATTAGCATTAACCCTGGTTAATCTTTCGTCTACAAGTAGAATTAATAATTTAAAGGACAATTGCGCGTGAATCGCTGAATCCAGGAGCTCGTTTAATGACTCTCGATGCAACGTGGCCTAAATGTTTCTAGCTCAACTCTATAAATTAGTACATACACATATAATCTACGGTATTACAATAAGTAATATCTACACGGAGATTGGCTCTGAAAAATGATACGATATACTCTGTCTCGAGAGAAGTCAAAATATTATCGAGGACTCGAGAATGATTGTGTATAAAGTGCGCATTATAATTTGGACGTTATCAATGATTATTATTTCGAAGTTTCTTCTCCCCCCGCCGTACGTACGGTCGAAAGATGAACGGAAAAAAATGTACGTAGTACGATCAAATTGCGACGATGAGTTTCACCTTCATACAATTCGCAATTCGCTAACAAGAGTCAGGGGGACTGAAATATCCTTCAAGAGCGTAATACGATGCATTTACTTGTGATAGATTATATTCTCGGCGTATCTCCGCGCGCCATACATACCCACGCATCACATACATCCCAGTATCAACACGCATTGCACGCAGTGATTTGTTATTAAATCATAAGAGCTCTTTACTTCCTCTTTCTCTTCTCCTTTCGCGTAATACATGCCCGCATGTAACGATATAGAATAATAATTGCGACGAAGATCAAAGGGACGAGTTTCAATTAGATCAGCGTATTATGCATCAAGCTGTACGTACGCATAAAATATCTAATGCCGCTTGGATCGAGATCACTACCAACTGAGGGGACATCACAGTCTGACGAAGAATTCCTTCGTGAAACTTCGTGTAAAACAACACGGGGAATATTCAAGGTGAATTGCGTTTCCTGCTCGTCGAGTAAACTGAAATCTTTGGAAAACTTGAACAAGAATGTATAAGCCAGTGCGAGCCGCAAAATTCGTGCGACAAGATATTTAGCATCAATATCAGCTCTATGTTAGTATCAGCTAATAACACAATCCAATTGAAAATAATCTTGTTAATTCAACAGTATTAAATTTAAAATAAATACGTCATGTTCTTAATTTAATAAAATGTGATTCGTTTCATTAATACTGTTATTAAATTAGCAAGGCTGTTTTCAATTAGCTAATATCGTTAATACATCTTCTTTTCGTGTGTGTACTGTCGTTCAAAGATTCTCAGCACATTCACATAATTGTTCAAAGGTAGAAATTAAGCGGATATTTATTCTACGGCTGGCACTGACCCAATCCTACTTAGATGTTTCTCTCTCTCCTCTCTTCTTCGTGATTTAATTCGCAAGGTGATACAGTACTCGGCAAACTATCCTGGGCTCTGTATTTACAACATATATTTGCAGTAGCAATGAAGCAGTCAACTTTTCTATCGGTTTTTCCCCTGAAAGAAATTAACATTACTCCAATGCCGATAATTAGTCTGAGGATACTCAGGCCTGTGAGGCCCTGCGTGATTCACCTTTTATACTCCCTTTATTCTCGCCTAAAATATAGATTTTTACGGTTGAGTTCCGAGTTAATAAAAAGATTCTCTTTTCAACATACCTTTCCCATTTAAAGTTTCTCTATATGTATAGCGATTACAACGACAGAGAACCGCTGTCACGAAGCTATTGAGTTTATTCTGAGTATTTATCATCATTTTTTTCGATTCTTGCACACGATATCCGTTTCTCTTTTTCCTTTTCTTTTACGCTAGTTACGATATACAAGAAATGTAATTATATCTACACGCACACACACTTTTTTTTATTCGTCACCATCGGCAACGTTGAACACGTTTTTACACACTTTTTTTTACTTTCCTCCTCGATTTTCTATCTCGTGTGTAACACTCGAAAAAGACTTTGAACTTTTTATACATCAAGCACACGCCTGCATAGGCCACTTCGACGTTTCGAAAATGCGAAAGAGCCAGAAGAAATAGAAAAGGACTAGAGAAAGAAATAAGTGTTAACTGCCACGGAAAGAAGTTAAAGTGAAATGAAAGACGATATACGTGAATGATAATAATCGTTAAAATTAAGGGAACATTTTTTCGAGTCAAGTATCTGAAAATGTAAATTTTGCATATGTACATATATACAGTTTTACTGTCCAAGAATAATTCTTAAACAATGAAATCTCTACGGATACTAAGCATATTAGTACTTGTTACTGATGATATAAGAAGCTAAAATAAAATTATAGATTATAAATAATCAAGTAATAAATAATCTGCACATATAAATAAAAGATCACAACTAATGAATTTTTGAAGTTTCAAATTTTTATATATACATATATATAAATTATATGTATATATATATTTCATATATATATATTTATATATAAATATATACAATTTTTATTAATTTTATATATATAATTATATATAAACAAGAAGTATTAATAAAAAAATTTCAATTAATCCTTCGATTAATATCTATTTCATTTATATAATGTATTTTATATCATACAACTTTTTAATCTACTTTAAGA
Organism: Tetramorium bicarinatum; assembly: GCA_928718305.1. Taxonomy (NCBI): domain Eukaryota; kingdom Metazoa; phylum Arthropoda; class Insecta; order Hymenoptera; family Formicidae; genus Tetramorium; species Tetramorium bicarinatum. Next base: position 11,519,395 of record OV788329.1, read on the forward strand.
AAGCTATTAAATTTTTCGTTTTTGAATATACTTTTCTTTAATAATTCTGACTATGAGTTAAAAATGTGCCCTTAATTTTCGATTTAATTTTTGAGCATTTTAAGGATGCAGCGGATTTATATCTACTTTGTGATTTAAATTTGAGTATTTCAAGACTTCAACTCTAAAATTGTTACAGGCCATCAGTCAGAAAACTCGTAATACTTCAATTTTTTACTTAATTTAAATTTTAAATAAATTATAAATAATTTAATTTAAGGGGAAGGAATATTTATAAAAGAATTAGGAGTCAACAAGAAAAATATATCAAAATAAATTAAGAATATAATCAACTCCCCAATTCGAATTTGCAAAGAGTCTAAGTTTGAAGATAAATTGCAGGCGATATCTCACTAAAGAATAAAGCGAAGAGGACAAGATGTTAAACATATATGACATACATGTTTCTATTATAAATATATGATTCTGTGATCTGTGAATAATTTAAATTTTACTACAAGATATATTGATATTTTCAACGGATTATAATGAATTTCCGACCAATATACTAAAAACTTGTGCTAACGTTAATGGTGTGAAATCCAGACGTGCATAGTTTGTATCGAACAATATGTAGATTGTTTCAGCCAATAAATTTCAATAAATTCGATCGGTGTTAACAATATGATTGCATCAACTCTATATGATTTTCTAATACAATAATACATAAATAAATTATATAAACTAATAACTTTGTAAAAAGGAAATAAATTAATATAAAAATTAACAAGAAAATAGAATAATATTACAAAGACAATTAATCAAAATAACAAAACCGTTGAATTTTTCTTATAGATAATATATAGTGTTTCTTGTTTCTCGTTTTAAAGAAACAAAAGAATGAATCATATTAAATGAATTGTGACCGTATTATCATAATAACAATCAAATACATAGAAAATATGCTAATATAGTACGAACTAGTAGGATCTTTTGCCTAATAATATTTTTCGTATAAATTTATGTACACACATTTTACGTTTATTAACAAACTACATACCGTTATTGTTTTGAAATGCAGTCTCGAGCTGATAAATAGTATAATTATGTAATTCAATTAATAATCAATTTAGTAATACGCATTTTTAAAAACACAGAAAAAGGATATGTTGTAAAAAACACCCAGGATAAGCTGGGATTTAAACCTGGATTTCCGTACTATGCCGGATGGACATCTTTATCAATTTGATTATTAAGGTATATGACAATATTCATCGCACAATCTATAAATATTAAAGATTGTGTACATTTTTGCTAAGCTATGTATATACACAAACATACACGTAAATTTATACGATAAATATTATTATAATTAAAAGATCCAGCCCGACCATATATTGACACTGTATATTAGTTCATATAATTTTCTAGGTATTTATATCAAAAGAATAAAATTTAGGAGAAGAAAATTGAGAACAGAAAACGATATTTAGTTTAGAATTTAAATAGAAGATCTCGATATAGATTGAATCGGGTCTGGAATCACATGCATTATTTAGAAGAAAATTATTAAGAGATTTTCACATCATCAACGTCGGTATTGTAATTTCTGTACTGCGTATGCATTGGCCAAGGCAGCTAAGCTATCCAATTCTGGACGCAGTTTGCGCTCAATCAGACTCCAATATCCAGATGTTCCAATATCGATGTAAATTAGGAAATAGAGCAATACTTGCATAAATGTTTGAACAGGCGTGGTTTGTGCAAAGATGAACGCGCTCGAGGAATCATGTAGAACACATCGTGTTAAAGATTTATAATGCAAACGGATCTTTTACTGTCCCTCTCCTATATTATACTACTACTAGCATTATTATTAATATTACTTCGTCAACAATTTGTCAGGGAATACTTGTCTGCATATAAATAATCAATGATATAGAGAGTCCTCTAAAATCTCCTCGAAAACAAATAGGCATTATACAAAAGTGCACGAAGACAATATGTACAGCTAAGCAATCAGTTTCTGATTGTAGTCATTCTAAACTGTACAAAGTATTATGATTGAAAATCTTTTCATAATAATTTCTCTCTGTATACTGCCATCGATGAGAAGCATAATCTGCGGCAGTAAACGAAAGCTGGATGAATCTGATGAGGATATTTTGTACTACAGCGAAGAAATGTGGCCTATATCATTCAAGACATTTGCCTAGTTAGACCTCCCATATCATCAAAATTTAATAAAAATTTAATAATAATAATAGCTAAATAGCTATTATTATATAATTCGCCTCCCTGTAAGAACGCATAAATTGCGCTCTTCAAATCCATAAGAAAAAAATTTTACATTTGTTTCAATTAACGAAAGTTATTTACAGGGAGGCTAACAGTAATATTCTTTTATAATTTACTATAAAATTAAAAATTAAATTATTTAATTTTAAATTGAGTAAAATTTTGAATTTTTTTAACAATATAAATAACGTATTATTTTATAATTTATTCATTAAATATTGATCAAGTGAGGGAGGGGACTAGCTAGGCTAACGTTCATTTGAGAATAGGACCAGTTAAAAGGATCAATCCCGCAAATGAACACCTAATGGCCGAGAGCGCCACGTTAATTGCACCAAACAATTATGTTACCGATAATGGGCAAACGATATATAGATACACGCAATTTGTTTGCACCATGTAAAATCCAAATTCTATCATTTTTTTTTTACAATCTAAGGCAGTCGAATCGAAATTGCTACACGGGTGTTTCTCGGATGGCGAAACATAATCCTGTCCTGAGGGTTTCCCTCGTTAGTTCTATACCCCAATAGAACTAACGTCGAAGCGTCTAATATCCTAACATCCGCTAGAACGCAACCTTGCCCACTATATTGCCCAACTATAGTTTCTGTCCGCGCATGTATTTCAGCGATTGATACAACTAGTTGATAAGACTCGAAATAAAAATAGGACCACACAATATACGATTTTGAAATAGATGACAATAGCTTCGCACGTACATAGCGACAGATTTCAATTTCTCTTACAATTTTCCGTTTGTCGTAACCATCTCGAATAATTACTTTTCACGTCAGGAATGAATACCTGGAGATATCAATAGCGGATTACACGGGAAAAATGGGCCTATCGTCATTATAGCGAGACGCACGCCGATCGGCGCTACCCGATGCAAGGTAGCTCTTCAAGATCGCGCTAAGAAGCGCTCGAACTTTGATGTGTGATCTCACTCTTTTATAAACGCTAATCTACTCCTGTCACTTGCATTAGGAGTATGTAGAGGGCAAGGCTGGCCCTAGGCACGTCCATGCAGCAATCCTCTACTCATCTGCGCTTTTTCCTTTTAGATCTGTTGTTCGCTTTCTTGGTGGTGGTCGAGTGCTCGCTGGGCACCTCGCGCACCGCTTCGTTTTGCTTCTCGGCTGGCCCGTGATCGGTGAGTTCCAGGGACATTTTGGAGGAAGCCGGATTGCATCGCTCGGATGTTCCAATAGTGCCGTCGCCATCGCCGTTGTCGCCGCTGCCGTTGCCACTGCCACTGCCACTGCCACTGCTTTCCACCTGCTGTCGCGTTGGTTGAAGCTGCAAAGAAGATTCTCTTTGCGATTCTCTCCTCTCGGCTGCCACGTTACCTCGACGTGTCTCGTCGATGACGGATCGTACTTCCGAAGCGAGGAGAGGACTGCCCTCCGTCGCTTTGTTATCCCCCTTGTCCCGAGAGATCTTAGCTCGCGCCATAGCAGTCGTGACGCACGCGATATCCCGGTCCACGCGAGGCTCTTCGTCTACTACCGGTGCGTGAAGATCTACGAGGATATTCTCTTCCGCCGTCGTTGCCGCCGTCTTCGTTACATCGACGTTATCCTTCTCGCCGAAAAGGAGCTCCTCCTCTTCCTCTTCTTCCTCCTTAGTTCTGCACGCTCGTCGCCGTGTACTCTCGCGTTCGCGCAGCGCGCGTCCCGCGGATTCGAAGAACGCTTGCTCCAGCTTCCTCACGTGTTCGCCGGCTTCCGGTTTCTCCTCCACCTCTATCAACGGCTCGAGATCTGTCTCCTTGCGGATTTCCTGCGAATCCAAGGAAGGGGAAATGCTCTTCTTGACGATTGAACTCCAAGATATCTCTGCCAAAGGTGAAGCTTGAGCTTTCGGGTCCTGATCTTTGGAGCCGAGTTCTGCGAACGGCTCCTCCTGCACGGCTTCCTGCAGTTCCGCCATCTTCACCTTAGAGGATCGGAACGAAGGCAAAGGGACGGAGAGAGAGAGCTCCATCGAGCTGCTCTCCTGCGACTGGCCGTCCGACTGTGACCGCTTGCTCTTGCGAGACTTTCGAGTACGCGTCCCAGCGACGACAGGCAGAATCTTGCATTCCGGCGTCGCGTCGGCATCCATGTCGGCCTTCTGCATCGCGTCGATATCGAAAATCTCGACGATGTCGCTGTCGGTGGTCAGAGAGGTCCGTTTGGCAGGTATCAATGAGGATGATGAGAAATTCGTCGTCTTCGAGCTGCGATTTTTCGCTCTTTTTATGGGGCTCGGATACGGTATCTCCGGTTTGTCTTTGAAATAATCGGAACTGCATCTATCGGTCTCCTCCGACTTCGCCCAGATTTCCTCCAGCGGGTTGTATATCACAGTGACCTCTGCGACCTCCGCCTCACCCTTGTCGATGACCATAATATCCTTTCGTTTCTTGCCAGATCTAGACTTTGCTCCTAGCTGTTCCGCCAACGTCGTTTCCTGGGTCGCCTGCGAGGATTCTCTCTGTGACAATCTCGCCACCGCATCGAGCTCCATCTCACGGACCTCCGAGAGCTGGACGTGCTCCAGATCGTCATCAGAGGACAACGTATGTCTGCTGTGCCTTCTACGCGGACAATTGTCATTGCTCGCCTTTGTCGGGAATTTCATCACGCCGGCGTCGCCCCGTTCCGTGGATTCGAAACCAAGCTCGACACTGTGTATATACTCCAGATCATCGTCGGAGATTGTGCTCTTGCTGCTCTTCCGTCGTACTGTAGGAGAAGAAAATTGCGCGACCGTGCTGACGGTTGCACCTGCGTCTCTGCACTTGCCGCCGCCCGCATCAGCCTTTATCCGCATCTGCATCACCTCAGACGCGTGGATGTGCTCGATGTCGTCGTCGGATTGAGTGGACGTGGAGGCGGCGTCTCTGCTGAGACTGCATGGTTCCACCATGTGGTACTCGATGGAGCTGAAATCATCCAGCGGCGGCGGATCCAACGGCGGCAATTCGTCGTCGTCTTCGTCACCGCCGTCATGGCCAGACGATAATCTCGGTTTTTCCACGTCTAACGTGAGTTTAACAGGGTTTCCTTTCTTCACAATTACGTCAGCAATCGGTTCCGTCGATTCGGACAAGTCGACAGAAGATACCTCTCTCGCCCGTTTAATCTCTTTATCTTCAAGCGTAATTCGATCCTTTCCAGTGAAATCTCGCGGAGAAATGCGGCTCTTCCAATCATCGTTCTTTCGCATCGTCTCATATTTGTCTCTCGCTACTTTGCTATCTCTTGCGCCCTCGATTCTCTTTTTATCGACGTCATTTTGCTCTTTCTTTACGTCAACACTCATCGCCGAAGCCGCATTGACGCATCGTGCGTCCTCGACGAGAACGCTATCTTCGTCCTTCTTGACGACGTACCTTTCCACGCGCGTCATCCGCTGTTCAGTCGGACGCTTCGCGATGTTAGGACTCGACGTTTTTTCGAAATCGACGACGGCTTTTCTCGCGACAGGTCTCTTGATTCTTTCGTCTACGTTCGGTATCTCGCTTCGCATCGTCTTATTCTCCATCAACGTGACGCTGTCGTCGTCATAGCTGACAAAGTACTTCGCCTTGGCGAGATGCCTCTCGTGAGCCTCGTTGCGATAATCTTCAGTGCGCCTATCGACGGCGGATCTCCCCTTGCTGCACCACAACGCGGTTTCTTTCGCCTGCGTCATCGGGCTGCTCGGGATCTCACCTGGTTCGGCGCAGAGGCTGAGACTTGTCGGCACGTCGCGAAACGCCTCCTCCTTCTCGTAGTCGATCGACGTGGTCGTCGTCGTCGTCGTCGTCATGGCCGCCATCTCCGCGCACAGGGCGCGACGCTCCTGGAGCTCGCGTATGTTCTCGTCCGGCACGCTGTCGATCGCCGGCTCGCTTGCCGAGCGCATCTCCGCGCAGATCTCGGTGAGCTCGCGATTCAGGGCCCGGCTCTCCGGCTCGTCCGGAAGGTCGGCCGCGCCGAGCGAGGCCGGACCCTCCTCGGCGCACACGCTTCTAGGTGCGTGGATCTCCTCCGCGGCGGAGTCGTACTCCAGTATGGAGCTAATAGCGTCCTCATCCTCGTCGGCCGACACGGTAATCACGGTGCCGGTGTGAGGGTTGACGACTTTAGTTACCGGCTGACCCACCCTCTCAAATACCGTACGCCTCCCTAGTAACAGAAAAAGCCGTTGGCAGGTATCAATATCATGAGTCGCTGCTCACGCGTGTCTCTTTCGCTCTCTCTTTCTCTCCCTTTCTCTCTCTTAAGTTTATCTCTCTTTCCTCCTTTTCTTATTTGCAGTGATAATTAGCTCGCTCGCATGCTCGCTCGGGATTATATCATATAATTCCGGGTTTTGTTGGCGAGTAGAAATGAAAAAATCAGCGGAATCGTCAAGATTTCAAGAAAGTGTATGTTCCAGTAGCTACAGGAATCTATGCTTGACAAACAAAATCTCAAAAAGCTAAGAACGCAAAAGTAATTGTCTAGTTCTTTCCCGCATTATATTCCGCATTTGCATACTCTGCGCGCGTGTCAATTACGCGGAGGTCAAGTCAAGACAAACTTAAGAGAAACACATCCGTCTGTATCGTAATCGCAAGACAGTCTCTTTCTAAGATATACACAAAGCTAAAAGCTCGAGCAAAATGTGATGGATCTACATGTTAGTACAAAGACGTAATACTGTCGGACGTTTCTTTTCTCCTCAATAAGTACAAAGAGCAGACGTCAACAAAATATATCTTGCTGTTAGTGCTCGGATATAATATAGTTACGGGGACAAAATGGAGATACCTGCCTCTGGCCAGTTCTGTGTCCACGCAAACTTACAACGCTAACGATCTCATCCTTTGTCATATTCGGAAAACATATCACAGAAAAAGGAAAGATTTGCTTACGAATATCTTTTTTTTTTTTTTTCATTTGGAATACACCTCAGGTTCCGCAATATGATCGTGGCAACGTCGTCGCAAAACGTTGTCAAACATAATTTTTCTCTTTTTCGAGAATTTTATTTTATTTCTTGATTGTTAATAAAGAAGCAGTATGTCGAAACGCGCGCTAAATATCATGCCAAATTTCACGCGGAATTTATACCCTGCAAGCTTTGCGAGCTTAAATTCGTATGTTTGAAAAGTATGTATAAATATACAGTATGTATAAGTATACGATGTGCTTGATTTAAGTGTATATGCTGTTATTTTTTAAATAAGAATAATAAAAATTTTCTAATAAATTATTTTGTTTAAAAAGCTCAAGATATTATAGATATATATTTAAAAATTATGTATTTATATATACAAGAGTCGAGAAATTGTATGTACAATGCCGAGAATTGTATTTACAAGATGAAATTTAGTGAAAATATTTCACAATTAAAATCAAACATAAGAATGAATACAATAATTTTACAGAATGGTAATGTAGAATGCAGGCAAATCAGGTAATAATGAAAATAAAAACATAAAATACCGTCAATACCTCTTTTCCACAACTATTCTTCTACACTGATAAAAAATTATTCATTATTAGGACATAAAAATTGTAAATACAGATCACATTTAGCAAATATATGAAGTATCAAATAAACATAAATTTGTATAAATTACACGCAATATATTAATTTAGTCGCTTCGATGACGATTTGCGACTAAGCGAATCTGCATTCGTAAATTTGATGCTTTCGATTAAAATGTTAAACTCCGTTGCGTGATTGCGCACTTACCTGGAGCACGATGCGACGCAATTGATATCTCGAGCATAGCTTCCGCAAGATCCTCTCTCAGTTGACTCTCGCAGCTACCAACAGCTACGTTCTCGCTATCCAAAGGATCACCGTATGCCTCCATGAATCTCGGCGATTGCTCATAACTGCCTGTAAAAATATAATAGATTTTACTTGCTTATTAATAATCAATTTATTTTATTCTTATACTTTTATTCTAATACTTTTACTTTCTTCTTAAGTCTGAAACATGCGAAGTCGCATCCTACCGACAATTATTATTGCGCACTTACTTCCTGATCCATCGATGACAACCGGCATCAATGGTCTGGAAGCCGCATGGGGCATATTAACGGGCTTCGATCTCGCTGGACGCGATCCAGTTATTCCAATTTCTACCGCTTCCGCTTCGACCAGATTAACAGCAACACTAATAAAGTTAATTTCATTAAATTACGTTTTCAACTGAAAAAAATCACGATTAATAAAAAAAATTAAGAAAACTAACCCGCTGGGTGCGTTGTAAGTCTTAAAAACGAATTGTGGACCCATCCACAATCGTCTGTGTGGTCCAGCATGTGTTACGATCTCCACTTGACTTAACCAACGATCCTCGACAGTGTCAAATTCCTTATTGTTCTTTGGCGCGAACGAAACACTGAGCAATGGGTTCGACAGAGATAATGGTAGGATGAGATCTGACGAATTAGGAGTTCTACAAAGTGGCCATTGACCTTTCGCTTCAACCTCCAACTCAATAGTAGTGTCGTCGCAAACTTTTTCCTTTGGCACTCCTAAAACAAGTAAAAGTGAACATTATGGTAATAAGTGAGGTAATACAGAAAAAGAATTTTGAATAATATGAATCGTGTCTGAGCTCTTTCTTTTATAAAATATATAATAAACAATTTTCTGTGGCATACCAGCAGCTGGTTTAGGATCCAAGTCATATTGTATCAGGTTTCCATGACACGCCATGATAAATAAGGAATCGACCGCCCTTTTGACAACCTTGCTACTGGACTCCCTTTGCGCGTACATCCAAGCTCTCGGTGGAGCGAAACACGCGCAAATTTTTAATGGTAAAGATCCATTGTCGTCAGAATGTAACCGCTGCCTTTGTTGCGGTCTACTAGAAAATATACGATATCTTTTAATTACACCTTTATAGCTTATTGTTCTCTGTGAAATTAGTTTTCTGCAAAACCAGTAGCTACCTTGGCTGCGAGGAGCTGTTGACCTGGTTCAAAGAAGATGGTTGCCGAATCTGCGACAGAGGATGCAATATCGTCGGATGAGGATATGGAGGAAGTCTAGGATTGGAGTACGGATACACAGACAAGGGTAATTCTGCATGAGACACAGGAGAGTGGGATCGGGTGCCATCGTCCGTTAAGCCTGCACTTTTGTGGAATCTTGATAGTCTATTGACGACATTGGGCGTGGAATGCGTCCTGACACCAACAGGACCTCCGTAAGGCGCGACGGGAAAAACATGCGTTGTACCTCTTACTGTTGAAATAGCCGCCCAACGTGTATCGCTCGAGAATACCATGTCCTAATGCAAAGAGTAACTGCTTTTATATAAGCTTATAAAATCTCTCTCCTATATATATCTTAAGTTTTAATGATTTAAGAAAGATTGATGATTTTTAATTTATTAAGATTAGGATCGGTTTTCCAACTTCTTGATAAGCTAACTAATAATCGTATGTTTGTCTGTCTTTGTTTTATCTTCAAATTAGATAAATTCAAACATATGATTTAACTTAGTTAGCTTACCATAAAGTTGGAAAAACCGTCCCTTAATGATTTGTAGTGATATAATTTTGATATATATTACTTTAAATTATATGTTGTCTTATAATTATCATATCAATAATAATAATTTTAGTATCTTGTTATTTTTATAAACTTTAGCAAAATATTGATTGAAATAAAAATATTAGGATTGTGCATACCTGTACTTTCGCAGTGGTATCGCCACGATGTAAAATATACAGATGATGCACCGCTGCTAGTGTCGACCCACCGGGATGCGGCTGGATTCTGAATATGTGGAAGTCGTGTCCTCTTTTGTCCGCTGTCATTAACAACGCACCGGTCAAGTCGAAAGTCATTGCAACGATCGCATCGCTATGGGCAGTAAAATGAGCGATTACGGCATCCGCATTCGCGTCATCTAACTCTTTCTCATCTCTCGCGATCTGAAGATCTAATATCGTAACGACGCCTGGTTGCGTTATATCATTGCCCGTGTTATTGATAGCCATCGGTGACACCGAATTTCCGGTGAGACTCGACGCTACGGTTTCACCTAGTCCGCGGAGACCTTTCCCCAGTGACTTCGCCGCGTACAAAACCGTCGCTGTGTAACTTTGAACGCCTTCCCCTTCGCAACCGCCGCTGCTTCTTCTCGCGGGTATTAATTTTTTCTCGCTGTGAACAAATCACAAAGAATTAGAAACGATTATTTCAGATCTAACAAAACTGTGCTACAGAAAGCACAGTTAAAATCGTTAGAAAACGAAAGATGAAATGTAAAGTTATATACCTGTAAGCGAGCCATCGCGTTCCTAAAGCGACTGGATTTGGATTCGGGCCAGGGCTGGCATAGCAGGTCGTGATTGTTATATTATTTTGCAATGTTCTGGCATCGAAGACCGCAATTTTTTCTAATAACGTTATGACCACGGACCGCCTGTTCGCCAGCACATCGCAGACAGGATGCTTGAATCCTACGCTGTGCACTTGCTCGCCGGTTTTCAAGGAGATGAAGTTGACGTCGCAAAATTTTGGTCCCGGAAGAGTCGAATCCGGCTCGGAGCAGACCGCTACCATCGGCCGTTTCGCTTCGAATTCGTCGACGTGTTCGTCGTCAGTCTTTGGATTCGGTAGAATTCGAAGGGTACGAACCACGCCTTGCCGCCATGATAGGACTTCCGTTGCCTCTCCCGTCGCTGCTATTAGCCATACCTGCGTTTACGTAAGTCAGTAATTATTACAATCAGACAAAAATTTATACATACATACATATTCGATGAAAGTAACATGAAATCACAAGACAATGCTAAGTACAACAAAGTGTATTTCAAAGTAACGTAATATTTACCTGAACGCCAACCGCGTACCCTAATACCAATAACAACGGCGGCGTACTGGAGCCTTCATTGTAATCGGGATATAAAGCGGGGTCATTTATATCCGCGTATTCAAACCGCGCCCATGATATGGTTTCCTTATTATCAGAATTGGACACTCCGGCGTACCCCTGCGAGATAATCATAAAGATAATATACTTATGAATACTCGAATTGTATTGATTTAATTAATTTAAACAGGGATAAGTCCACTTTTTATTTGAGACGAGTTTATTTTTGTAACTACAACAGCTTTCTAAAAATTTCTTAACACAATATGCCTAAATATCATAAGAATAATATTACAAAATTATTACAGAATCTATTTTAGTCAATGGTGCCAATACAAAATTGAATTTGGTAAAGTGGACTTATCCACTTTTATAAGTATAAATTAAAATAAAAGAAAAACGATAAATAACAGCTATGTAGTGTATAAACATTTTATTAATTTTATTTAACAAAACTGATGTTCATTTTTTTTAATTTAATTGTAACAAATATTTTCTTAATATATCATTCATATCATTTTTTATCCAGAAAGTTATCCCATTTAGCATAAAACCTTTATATTCAGTAATTTTATGTACATATGAAGAGATTTTTTAAGAGTTATTATATCACCAATCAAAACAATGATGTCAGAAATCTAAGAAAATATACTTATCTTAAAAATGATCAAAAGTGAATTTATCCTTTTTTAGATTAAACTGATTCAATTATGATACTTGTGAGAATTATGAGAAGATTTTAATTAACTGCATACCTGTGGTACTATATCATTGATGATCCCAGCGACGCTATCGATAATAGATCGGTCTACTATGGGCTGAGGTGAGACAATTTGAGCTCCTTTATGCACACCTCGCCTTGGCGATTCCGCAGACATTTTTTTATTTCCGAATTAATTTTATCTACCTGTAAAAACAGCAAAATCAGTACGTAGAACAGAAGTACAATGCTGAATATAAAAACTTTGTCTCTTTAATTTTCATAAAAAACTTGTATATTTTATCACGTAAAACATACAAGTTTTTAATAGATAAGTTAGTAAGATAATACATATTTAGATATAAAATATATATCTATTCAAAGATTATGAATATCTAGAGATAAATTCTTATTCAATATTTCTATGGGATATTTGCGATCTCGCGATAACAAAGGAATTATTTAAAAATTGAATATTTTAATTATCATTTTAGTAGACTTTGCATTTCGTTGCGCACTTGAACTCTGATTTTACTTACGAAAAATCAAGTTGCAATATTTAAAGGATAATTATAACAAAAATATAAAATTCCCGATTAAGAGTCACACTGTCAACTGCGTCTTCGAGACATCGTAAACAAATAATCCCATAGAATCCACAAAAACTGCGCCAACACACAAAGGAGAGGCCTCGTACGACGTTCACGACGTCAATGAGCAACACGAAGGGACGAATGGAGACAAAGGAGGACAACACTCGGCGAGCGTACAACTCTCCTGCCGAGATACGCGCGTCTCCGCCGTAAACGGACGGGGCGATCCAACGGTGAGGGAGAGGAAAATAAAACCTGGCCCTGCCGAGCCTCGTCCGCGCGGGCGCGCGCGCGCGCGCTCCCCAGAAGGGCAAGGGGAAAGATTATTCACGGGACGGGTGTCGGTCGCGCGGCGTTCGCGTAATCGTCGCGCGCGGAGGACAAAGAACCCACGTTCAAGGTGCACCGTTCTCGGTAGACCGCCTGACGACTCCGCGGACATTACTGCACGTCGCGACGCCGCCTTCGTGCGATCGCCACCGTCACCATTGTCACCGTCGTCGTCGTCGACGCTGAAGCTCGGGGACGTCTCACGCAGCGTCGTCGTCGTCGCCGTGCATTATTCAACGCGAACGAAAAGTGGGAGAGCGCATCGGCCCGTCCGTGCTGGCTGGTGGTGGTAGTGGTGTGTTGACGACGGCTAGCGGTGGGAACGGAACGGAACAGAACGGAGCGGCAGGGGGGGGAGTCTCTATTTTGCCAGCCGTCGTAGGGAGGAGAGGAGGGAGGAGGTAAGAGGGAGAGGGACGTTGTGTTGCACAACGCAGCGCACAGCTGTGCGCGGACTGCGCGCTCAGGGACAATCGACGGGAAAGTCACGAAGCGCGAAGGAAGGAAGGGAGGAAGGGCGGCCGCCCCTGTAAACAATGTAGAGGCACCGAATGTGGAAAACGAACGCATTCGAACGTACAAACACTGCAAACGTGACGCACTGCTCCGTTTACGCAATCGCGCGCGGGATCGTCGTTCGACGAACAAAGGAGGCAGAGGTAGCGGGCGAGGGGGGAAGCGTGGAGAAATCGTCGGGCAAGGAACAAAGGGAGCGTTCGTTTATCGCGACGAGAACGTCGGCCGTCGTGATCGATAAGCGGGAAACGGAGCGGAGAGGCTGAGAGATCCTCGGCGTGACACAATACACTTACTTCACCGTGAAACTTCACCGCGTTTTCTCATTGTGCGAGGGGAGAGCGAGAGAGAGGAGAGAAAAAAAGAGAAAAAGAGAGAGAGAGAGAGCCCGCCACTGCACTCCGCGCGCGCGCGCCACCGCCGCCGTTGCCGCTGTCCTCCGTCTCTACTGCGTGAACTGCGTCATTCTGCGTCCCGCGAGCGACTGACAGGCCAGGCCAGCGCGGACACGACAGTGTTGGCCTACACGGCGGTCAGCGATGCGATCGCGCGCGCGGAACACGCGAACGGGTCGCTCGGGCACGCTTCTCCTTTTCCTTTCTTCCTCGCCCCCGGGAGCCCGCGGGAGACCGACGACGGCAGCACGACGGAACGAATACGCCAACGACCGCGCCTCCGCGTACCTCGGCCGACTTCACATAACACATACACGCGCGCGCGCGCCTCGCTTCCTCTCTCACGTTCTTCCCTCCGCTCGTCCGTTCCCCTCCGGCTCCCTCGCTGCTGGCACGGCGAGCACGAAGCGACTACGACGCGTACATGCGCGCGCGCGCGCGCGCGCGCGTGTGAGGTTTGCCCTCCTCCCTCGCCTCCGCGCGCGCGCACACACACACACACGTTGAAAGCGGAGAAGCGAAAGGGATGGAGGGAGGGAGGGAGAAAGACAGTACTCGCCGTTTTCTCGGAAACAGAAACGGGCGAGGGAAACGCGCGCGGTGAATGTCGTTGTAATGATACGCTTGAATGTACGTACGCACGTATGTACGCGCTAACGTCGCGCCGCCACGGTCCGTTCCATGTCAGGGAAACGAAAACAATAATCAGCTGATTCGCGGCAGCGGCTGGGTACTCCGCGGGGTAGAGTGGGAGACGTGAGTCCGACCGCGAGATCGGGGGAAAGATCGGGAAGCGACGCAAGCGCTGCGCGTCACTCGCGATCGTTTTGGTTTGGGTATAAGTGTGTGTGTTGCCGACGATACCCCTCTCCTCCCCTCGCGGACATCCGCTTCTCCTGTAACACAGATGATCTGGCCTCCCTTTATTTCCCTTCTTTCCAAATAATGGAAATAATGACGCAAAATGATCCTTTTAAGATTTTTTCTTTTGTTCTTTTTTTCCCCTTTTTTTTTACCTCGATTACAAGTTAATTTTTTTCCTGATGAAAATTCATTCTCCAAAGTAGCCAATAATTTCGGAAGAGAAGATTTATGATTGTAGTCCATTTTCTTGAAATTAAACAATATTATGTTAATATTATGTTAACCGTGTTAAATATAATATGCCTATTTACTTTCAATCTAAGAAAAAATATTGTGTAAGCCGTAGACTCTTTTTAAGAAGCATTTCATTGGAATATTTTTAAATTTTGCATGTGATTTCTAACTTTTGGCCGGTAGTGTACACGTTCGAATCATTACTGCCATTCAACAGTTGAAGGCAATACAAATAATTATTGCAATTGACTGATACGCAAATCAATTTGCGCACCTGCCAAAGTAAAACAACGAATTTTTACCAACTCGAGCGGTCATCAGTAGCTATTAAGATTAATACGTAAATACAGTATAATGTGTAGGCAAGACGACGGACGGCGATGTTCCGCGGAATAAACAAGGAGCGAAAATAAACGATCGTTGTGGTAATGCCTGCGCGTAATCGTCGCGATGACGTGTCGGGAGTTATGCGCACCGCGTAAACATCGCAATATCGCTGACAGCGGAGCAACATTGGAACGAGGCTACGAGGTGACGCAAGTGACAAGACTTAACGGACGCTAGCTCGACGATGGACGGATGATCGCCGTGAAGTTGGCCGACTGTCGCGAGAACGTCAGCTGACCTCAGGCTGATCAGGTGATCAGCCGCTGACGTGCGCAACTTCGCGCGTTCGAAAGGAATACCACAAAACTGTTTCACACTCGATATATTATTATTTCATAATAATACTTTAATATATATTATTATTATTAAATTATTGTTCATTTAACATTAACACTTGATACATATATCCAGATAGGAATGCATGCAGATAAATTTGAGCGTCATTTTAATTTTAAAATATAATGTATGATATATGTATTGTGTAATAAGTCTAAATCTAATTTTTAAAATCATTAATTCTAAATTTAATTATTGTAACACAGCAATCTTTAAAAACTTAATGCTTAAAATAAATTCTTATATAATTGTAATATTAGAGCGAATCATCTTACAATTAGCACAATTATTACTAAATACATTACAGAAATTAATTTTGTAATTATTATAAAAATAGCATAAAGTTGTTATTTATTATTAGTTAAGTAATAGTAATTTTTTTATTTTTCTTCACAATTTTCTCGATATACAATTTTCTCAATATACAACTTATAATTATAAGATTCTTTTTAGCAAAAGATGTGCAGTTGCAGAATTATTGCAAAATGTTATGAATAAAAAGAAGTAATATAATTGTGCATTTATTACAAAAGTTTCTTATCTGGATATACATATATGCAATAAACATTGATATATTCATGAATTATTATTCATTTGATATTGTTCACTTCAAAGTTTTTTATTAAATATTAAATTAAATTATTCGACATGTCTATCGCATAGAATGACAATGATATGAAAGTCGACTCTTTCAGGAATAATATACGAGCCCCGGGTAAACCGTGCGGACGAGGAGAACGAGAATGCCTTTCTAACGCGGCACCGAGCACAATTTTTTCTTCACAAGCTACATGCATCAACGATCACACGATGTTCGCCGTGACCTGCTTCAATTTTGTCGCGATTACGCTGATATGTAATGACGCTGCTGCTGTTGCCGCGGTCGTGCATCCGAACATCTTGCTGATTATCGTCGACGATCTGAGGACCACTTTGGGATGCTACGGCGACGCCAACGCGTACACGCCGAATATAGACGCCCTGGCCGAGGACAGCGTCGTTTTCACCGAGGCATTCGCACAGGTCTTTCTTCCTCGCATAATCTTGACTCTGCAACTCTCGTTTTGTCCCTTCGGATATATGTGAAGCTGACGAATGATCGTTTTGCAGCAAGCGTTATGCGCGCCCAGCAGAAACTCCTTTCTGACGGGCAGAAGACCGGACACTCTCCGGCTTTACGATTTTTACAGCTACTGGCGCAACGCCGCGGGTAATTTTACCACTTTGCCAGAACACCTGAAAAACAATGGATATACCACAATGTCTATAGGAAAGGTGTTTCATCCAGGTAGAGAAATGCTACGCGTTGTACTACAAGTCTTTCTCTCCTTTTTTGTCACGCGCGCGTATACATCACATTTTTATACCTCGCTGAGTATGTTGATCAGAGCGACTTTGACCGAACTCCGCTTGACTTATGTTTCTCTACTACCAATGCAAATTAACTTTACTCTCGGCTTGATTTACTTCCTTTTTCTAGTTCTAAGGATTAAAATTAAAATTAAAGTTATTCTACATTAATCTGCAGTTTAACTAGGAATTACAGTAAACTTTCTAATTGTATTCCTGTTATCCTCGATCTCTGATCTTTCTTACCACAATTTGTTAAACAACATTAAATTAATGACTCCGTTTGCAACAAACGGTTCAGATATCACTTAATAGTTGATTGGTAATTGAATTAATTAGTTTTATTGAAGTCATCCCCTTGCTTGCTTTAATGAGGATCGCATATCTTATCTCGACTCACGAATCAAATACCGGCATTTGCACGATATGAGACCAGCTAATGAGATTTGAAAAACAAATATTTTATGCAGGCATATCTTCTAATGGATCCGATGACAGTCCGTATTCGTGGACCGAGAAGCCTTTCCATCCATATACAGATCGGTACAAGAATGCTCCGATCTGTAGATCAACCCCGCAATCGAAGGCTGAGGCGAATCTCGTAATACCTTCTCTATGTTGCAGCTTACACGGAACATATCTCTGATGTGTTCCTATGTCTCTAATGCGTTTACAGATATGTCCGGTACGCGTCTCGACTATGCCGAATAAAACGTTACCCGATCTCGAGACATTACAAGAAGCAAGAAAATTCATACGTGAACACAGGAAAGACTCCAATCCTTTCTTTCTGGCCGTCGGCTTTCAGAAGCCTCACGTACCGTTCAAATATCCTGAACGTTATCTAAGTATAGTTTCAGCTTCTATTGATACATGAACTGTTGCGAATCAAAATAATATAACTGAAGAAAGTGAGTACATGGTATAACTCACTTTCAGGAAGTAAAAAGACAGGAAAAATAAGGATTAGTCACTAAAATTTTTTATTACATAAAATTTTAACATTTCTTTTTTACATTTTAGATTTTATCGATCAAACCGTTAATTGTTGTAAAGTCTGAATTTACATTCAACAATTTACATAAAATTTTTCGTTTCTCCAAATGAGAAAAATTTATATCACTTTGGTTTAAAACAAAGTATTATATAAAATTAGAAGTATTATATCTAAGAGATTGATTTCTTTACAATAAATTCAATCAGTTTAGTAATTCAGTAATATTTTCTATAATCATAAAATAGAAGAAAGCGAGAGTGTGAATAACATAAAGTTTGCGTTATAATGCAGAATATCATCCTATACAAAAGTTTAAAGTGCCCGAACCATACCTATGGCCCGAGAACGTAAATGACGTGGCTTATAATCCTTGGACCGATCTCCGACTGCGAAAGGACGTAACAAAATTAAAATTGAAATTTCCATGGGAAAAGATACCAGGTATATTGCGCGATTGATATATTTATTTCATATTTAAACATGTATCTTTACATTTTTTGCCCCTCATCGGTCGTCATCGTTATTTTCAGAGAACTTTGCTAAGCAAATTATCCAATCGTACTACGCAAGTGTATCTTATATCGATAATATGATCGGCAAGCTTATGCATCAGCTACATGTCTCGATGATCCGAGAAAATACTATTGTAATATTAATATCCGATCATGGTATGTTTAATCAATAAAGTAAAATATGCACACGGAGTCGTGTATGTTACGTTACAGTTTAATATTAAATATATAGGTTGGGCATTTGGAGAACATGCTGTCTGGTCTAAATATAGCAACTTTGACGTTGCCGTGCATGTACCTTTGATGATATCAATTCCAATGGTCATGTCTGATACCGATAATTATAGTGCTATACCTACAGATTATACGAGATGTAATTCGCAGACTACGAACAATGGTAAAGTGAAAAATAAAATCAAGTCAGTACATGAAATACATGATATTAAATGTCGGAACGATCAATGTTTTGAATATAATATAGAATACAGGGAGAAATATAAACAAAATATAAATGTATCTTCCCACAGCATGTCCTCAACGAGGACATAAATCTATTAAGAGCAGTGCATTACGTTTCAAGAAGCACCATCGAGTTACAGATGCTATTGTGGAGCTCGTCGATATATTTCCGACAATCGCGGATCTCGCAGGTGTTCCCATACCGATATGTCAAATTAATAATACAGACGACGATCGATCGCATTCGAGGAATATTCTTACTCGAAAGGAAATGCCCAATCCCTGTAGCGAGGGCATCACACTCTTACCGCTTATAAAAAGTACCTTGAAGTGTCAGGTAAGGCATACTTTTTATTGCATTGTTAGTTATACAAACATTTTATACAACAAATAAAAATTTTCCATCTTTATAAAATCTGTCCCCCGTCAAATTGCAAATATTCAGAGTATATCTTGGAAAAAGGCGGCGTTTAGTCAGTATCCAAGACCAGGTATTCAACCTACGCTACATCCCAACAGCGACAAGCCCCGTTTGAAACAAATAAATATAATGGGCTATACTTTGAAGACCAGCGATTATCGTTACACTGCGTGGCTACCATTCGTACATACGGCATACAAACCTGATTGGGACATTATTATCGCGGAGGAATTATATGATCACAGAACTGATAGGGCGGAAGATTTTAATATAGCGGATTCGCCAAAAGTGTTTGAAACAAAAAAACATCTCAGGGCGTTGCTAAAGAGTGGATGGAGAAACGCTCTTCCAAAATATAAAAATCACAACATAACATTTTGATATTACAATGCAATGACCAATAACTAGTGTTATATTTCTATTTTAAATATTTGAAAGATTTCTGTCTGTGTATGGTAAGCAACAATCGTATGATAACGATAAATATTGAAATTGAAAAGTAATGTACGTTATTAATTAATTATAACTTGCTTATAACAAAAAAGGAAATAAATTTTGAAAACATAAATATTACTAATGTATATATCTATCAAAAATGTTTAAAAACTAGATACTATGTACATTTAATAACTAGTAATAGCTACTAAAAAATAAACAGCAATCTAATAATGAATTAGTCAATGTAAGTGTAAAATAATAGATAGACAGATTTTTCAAGTGACTCTTCTGCGAAGTCTCGCTATGTATGGAGATTTTGCAATACATAAGTATAAACTATGATTTTTTTTTATTTTTTATGCTCTTATATAAAGTAAAGCCTCGCTATGTAAACGTTTGATGATGAAGGCATCTCTTCACAAACGCATTTGACCTTATCCTACATTGTATACTGTATTATATAGTAAAATTTTGAAAGTAAAATGCGCATTGCTTGTTTACGTATAGACCTGATTATATAAATATAGTTAATCTTGACACATAATATTATTTTTTATATTACATAGGAAATTAAAATAAAATATAAATAATATCTTCGTATACGGTATTTTTCTCTTAGTTTACAACAAATTAAAATTTATATTGACCTACCGGTAATATATCGTGCAAAATAATTCGTATAAAATATTCATGCATTAAGTTTATTCCTCCTGAATTTTACTGTTATCAATCGGTGGTGCAGCTACTTGTGCGCTACTTATCCCGCTCTGACGTGTTACACCAGTGTTACTCGTAGTAGGGAGTACCTGTAAATTTAAATAGCATAATTATATATATATATATATATATATATATATATATATATATATATAACATTGAAACAAAATAATGCAATATAGCATGTATATTGTACCTCTATTACATCTTGGTCCGTGTTTCCGCTTGTATTGTTAGTCGATGAAGCGTTTTGATATGTAAATCTATTTGGAAGTAAATCTCCCATCTGTGCACTGCTTGATTGCACAGGATTATTTACGTAACTCGCCGATTGCCCCGAAAGCAATTGGTTTAACTGCGAGACTTCTTGCTACAGAAATACGAAAATAAGAAAAAATATTTTTAAAAAGCGTATGATTAAATATGTATGAATAAACATCTATGCTTACGTGAACATTGCTATTGTTTGGAACTTGTGGCCTTTGTTGAAAATTCGGGACCCGCGGTCTTTGCTGAAAATTCTGTAAAATATTATACGTTAATGGGATGACACGTGCTAACGCGAGTGATTAGTAACGGCCTAAGGTAAGTAACGGTAAGGAAAGGTCTTGAGTTCAAGTCCCGACATTCATCTCACATACAATTTTCAGTAAGAAGTCACAGGGGATCTTTATAGATCTAGGTGACATTAGAGACTGAAAAAGCCCTACTCATTCATTACTCTTACTCGTATATGTTAGAAAAATTATACTCTATATATATATATATATATATATATATATATATATATATAGAGTATAATATAAAAATATTAAATATACAAATATATGTGTATAATTGTGTGGATAATATATGTGGATTACGTAAAACAGATAAAAAAAATCTTATTGCTATTATTTAAAACTACTTTAGTCGACATAATTAAGTATATAACACTACTAATAGATGAAATAGATTATTACCGACATAGCCATTGGATTTCGCACTGCTTGTACAGGTTGCGGATTGTATCTCTGTAATGTAGCTGCCTTCTCCCAATAAGCGTACATTTCCATTAAAGCTCGATTTGTCATAATTTTCTGTTGCTCTGGCGTCGCATTAGGATACTGTAAATTAGAATACTGTAAATTAGTATACTGTAAATTATTCAATTAATTATCCACATACATTATTCACACAATTATACACATATATTTGTATATTTAATAATATTTTTATATTATAATATTAAGTGATTACATCTTTACGAATAAGCTGTTGAAGATTTTCATATTCAACCTGCATAGACATATTTTGAGGTATCATAGTAGATTGTACGGAATTCATCATCATATTATACTGCTGTAAAAGCATATTGTTCTGATAAGTTAGATTCGGATTTATTAGCGGTTTTCCCTTCTTCTCCTCTTCATATTCTAACCAGGCTTGCTTGCGTTCCTCTTCGTCCAATTCTTCTTCAGCCTGTAAAACATAAAATAAACATCAATTTTGTCAAATTTTTGTGTTAAACATAACTTTTATATTTTGTAGAATATACGAATGTACTGCTTATATGAAAAAAAGATTCTTACCTTGTTCTCCAATAAAGAATCATGCTCGTGGTAATTTTCTACAAAATCTTTGAACTTCAAAAATATCTCCGCTAGCAGCCTATCTTTAGGTAAATTTAATGTAGGTTTTTCTTTATCGTCGTATCCCTCGAACGTGTATAACTCGTTTAGATTGTGATTACTGTAATGCCGTTCAATTTGCTGCTCATCTACAACGCGGCACGAAAGTGAGAGCTTCGTAACTTGACGATTGTAAATTTTTTCTTCCATTGTTCCCGCGGCAAGAAATCGATAGACGTAGCACGGTTTCTTTTGCCCGAACCTGATGACCATTGTGTCGATAAATTAGAGATTTGTAATAATTGTAAAAAAAGATTAAATATTGAAAAAATACCTGTATATCCGAAATATGCTTTGTACGTCGTGAGAGGGATTCCAACTGGCGTCGAATATAATCACTCTGTTTGCCGCGGTTAAGTTTATTCCCAATCCTCCGGCGCGTGTGGATATGAGGAATAACCTCGCTCTCGTGTTGGTGGGTCTGTTAAATATCTTACACCATATATTTCGATTTTCAGGCGAAGTCTGACCGTCCAGTCGGAAGTAATCGAGTCCTAAAGACCAACTTCCAGTATGACTATCGAGCGTGTCACAGGGTTCACCGTTTTGAGTCTGATCGTCTATTCTTCTTAAAAATTCCTCGATTAAAGTGAGAGAATACAAAGATTGCGAGAATACAAGCCTGTCAAATAATAATATGATAGTAAATAATAGCGATGTGAAAATTATTTATCGAAGAAATAGATACGTACACCTTATCACCGATCTGTTCAGATTCTTTTAGGATTCCAAAGAGAAGTAACAATTTAGCGGACACTCTCATGTCTTCGAAATGTTCGGGTTGCACAAACTGCGACCACCATTCCGAGTCTGTCACAGGGCTATTTTCTTCATTAACTTCCTCTGGTTCTTCTTCTAAAGTAAAAAGTTAATTTAATATCTAATATCAATATTTCATATTTTTATTCTATTATTGCTTTATTACATAATATATATCTTACTTTTCTCGTATTTATTAATTTAAATTATTCTTTGATATATCAGTTAAAGTATGTAAAACATTGTTTACATATCTTACCGCCAGGATTGTTTCTCGTTTTACGTTTGTGAATTGGTTTATTTTCATCATCGAGCGCCTGAACGTCACTATCGCTGCTCGAGTCGCTATTACTGCTGATATTCTCTGTATCGCTAGTATCATCATTAATGAAATCCTTTAACGAACCCTCCGACTCGCTAAGATCCTTTTTCTCATTTGCCTTTTCTATTTTCTCTGCATTCAAACGCAGGACTACGGGATGCGTCCAGATTCTTTGTAATGCTTGAAAATCCGCAAAGAGAGAACCTCCTTGACGTCCTCCTCCAAATTGATTACGTCTATGGAGATGTCATTGTATTTTTAAATTATTAACTAATTGCATTTTAAATCATTTAAGTTTAAGTAAGAAAAGAGCATAACATATAAGATTTGTAAGAGATTCACCTGGCAAGATTTTCCAAGTAATATCGATACATTTTAAGTTGTATATCTGTTAGTCTGATAAAAATAACATATTCCTGTTTAGGCGGCAAGAACGGTGTAAGCACGGAGTAATCGAATCTCTGTACACTACCCTCTAACATTTTGTGCAATACATGCGCACGTTTTTTCATTAATTTAACATCGTAAGCGGTAGAATCATCAAACTGGCCGTTTGTTATCGGATTTACAAATCTGTTTAAAAATTCTTTTTTTGTACCCAGCAGATTTGGTTTCACGAACTGCACCATGCAATGATCTGCGAAATATAGAAAATATGTTAAATAGAAAATATGTTAAAAACATAATTGCGAAAATGTTTTATAACACCTACATTCTATTAAATTGTTTTGTAATGGTGTTCCAGTAAGTACTATGCGTCTCATAGTTTTCACACTTCTCATGCATTTACTTAATGCAGTATCCTCGTTCTTTAATAAATGACCTTCGTCACAGACAATAAGATCAGCGCCCGGATTAACTAGGCATTCTAATATCACTTCTTTCATGCCTTTGCGAATATTTCTATTCGGACCCGTAAGATTACGAAACATTTCGTAGCCAATGATCATCACACCACCAGTCTTTTGCCATCTTTGTAGCTGACACTTTCTCTCAAAATTTTTCTTAAATCTGAAAGATTTTTTTT
Source organism: Tetramorium bicarinatum (assembly GCA_928718305.1). Taxonomy (NCBI): domain Eukaryota; kingdom Metazoa; phylum Arthropoda; class Insecta; order Hymenoptera; family Formicidae; genus Tetramorium; species Tetramorium bicarinatum. The sequence continues at coordinate 11,543,568 of OV788329.1, forward strand.
ATTCGAATAACATCAAAACTCTGCGAAATTGTGTTTATATTTTTTGAATAAGTTATAGATAATAAAATAATTATGTAAAACAACTTTTAAATGTTAAGATTCAAGTACTTACTTTGTCAATTCGTACACATCGAAATCATCCAAATCCTTCAACCATGTATTGTACTCATTTAACCAATTAAGCACCGTGCTTAGCGGGCAAATTACCAGTATCGTCTTAACGGTCGTCTCTTCATGAGTGAGAAGCGTGTGCGTCAGACCGATCACCTGTAGTGTCTTGCCTAAGCCCATGCAGTGCGCTATTATACATCCAGAACCAGATGTATTCTTCGCTCTTTCTAAAGATTCGAAACAAGCGTCCCACATGAATTTAATGCCTTGCGCTTGATGCGGTTTTAGATGCTTCACCAATTCCTTATGCACAGTAACGAGCTCTTTCTTTGTTTCCGTATCGAAGTCTAAAACGAGTTTATCCACTTTCTCTTCGCCGGCAAGTCTCACCTCATACATTTCATTGTACTATAATAAAAAGTATCTACATATAATAAACGTATTAATAAATAAAAGTTTATAACATACCAGAGCTTGACGATCGGCGATACGTTTAAGTCTCTCCTCTTCTTCCTTAGCAGCTAGTTTCGTATCTTCTGCCACTTGCTTATCTTTCAGAACTTTTCGTATATTTTTTCGACCACTTTTACCGGGCGTGGATCCTTGCGAATTCTTCATTTCTTCGTTACTGCTATCACTATCAGAAGCCATTTTCTTGATACGTCTTCGTTTCGGTCTATAAATCATGTAACATCATATAACATCACAAGCTTAAATGTACAGAATAAGGATGGGCAGAAATAAAGTAATGTAATGTAATGCATATGAACTTACTTCTTCTCAGCAGGCGAAGAATCCGTATCTGATGAATTGCTATCATGTTTGCGTCTTCTCCGTTTCAATTTCTCCTTTTCTTTCCTCGAATTACTTTCTGAATCGCTTGAATTTTGTTTGTCATTTGAAGATTTAGAAGAGTCATCGGAATCCAAATCTGTTATTTTGATATCTGAATCCGAATCAAAGATTCTTCGCCCGGCTTTCTTCTTTTTCTTCTTCTTCTTAGATTTTAAGGATTTTTCTTCGTCGGAATCGCTACTGCAAAGAATTAGAAACAAGATTGTATTATACGTATCTATATAATGAGATAAAACAAGATAAGTATTTACTTTTCTTTCGATTTATTTGCAATTTTTTCTTGTTTCTTCTTCCATTTTTCTCTCTCGACCTCGGAATCAGTATCAGAAAATTTTATTGTCAATATCTTGTCTCGTCTCCAATCGCTTTTTTCTTTCTTGCTCTAAAACATTTTGAGCAAACACAAAAGAATTTAATTTCTTGCAAAGTTTAACAGATACATATTGTATATAACAGTTTGTGATGTAATAATTAAATGAAATGCCTTACGTCTTGTTTTGAAGTTTTTTCTTCAGACTTCTTTTGATTCTTTTTTGTCTCGTCCTTTACTATTTTGTCTTTATCGTCATTGTTCATGTCATCGCTGTCCAACACTGATTCTATTTCTAAATTTAAACATACAAAATATTTGTGATAAATTATATATGTAATTACAAATAATATATTGTTATTGTAGAGTCATTTTTAACATTAAAACATTTAAAATTAATATAGCTGAACATTTCTTTCAACATTATTAGATTTGAGATATAAATCAATCAATAAAAAATAAATAAAAGATCTTGATTACAGATTTAATTAGTAAAAAAGTCATTCGTTTTTATATTAAGAAAAAAGAAAAATTAACAAGTTCATAAATTATAGAAATTTAATTTTAAAATATCTTGGTGAAACATCAAGAGTGTAAGTAGATAAATAAAAACTTATTTCTCATTTAAATTCGAAGAAATCTTATATTAGTAGGAATCTCATTTATGACCCAATTCTATATAAATTTATCGAATTAAAGGTTGAAGTTATAATAAATAAAAGAATATCTTTTTAACAAGTCAATATCAAGTATGCTGAATCAAAAGCGAATTGTGTCATACACTTCGAATATTTTACATATTTGAAGGAAGTCTCATGCATAAGAATTTTATTTTCATTAATATCAAGTCACTTACCGTTTGAATCAGAGTTTAATAAATTCTCTTTCGCGATTCTATCTGCCTCTGCCATTAGAGCTTCATTAGACACGGGTACGTCGTCTACTTTACTTTGATGAACTGATTCTTCAGTATCAGAATCCGTTTCTGCAGTTGGCGATGCACTGCCATTCTCTATTCTTTTCAAATGATCCATCAAAGACTCTTCTTTGGGTTTTGCCTTTTCTTTTCGTTTATTTGAGCTTTTCGAAATTTTTGAGGATGAATCATCCGTCAATGAATCCGAATCTTTCTTTGAATTTTTTGAGCGTTTCTTTTCAAGCTTATCCAGATTAACAAGACTGTAAAGGATGGAAATAAGGTATTTTGGATAATAACCAATTGATACATAAATTAAATTTACTTTAAAAAATTTATTGTATAATGTTTAAGTCTATTTCATTCAAAGAAAGTTTGTAAGAAATGATATCAAGTTCACAATATATAAAGATTTTAATCTGCAAAAATTGTACGTGTATATATATATATATATATATATATATATATATATATATATATAAAGAGAGAGAGAGAGAGAGATACTGTTAATAAAAAAATATATATAAATAATTACATTAGCATTATCACACTAAAATGAAATATTTTTCAATATATCTAATCCAAAAAATTGTCGATTTGAAGAAGCATTTGAAGACGTGTAAACTTGTGTGTATATATGTAAAAAATATATATATATATATGTATATGTGTATATATATATATATTTAATAATCGAATTAAACAATAAATGCTATATTTTAATAGAAACTTCTATTAGATTTTTATAAATGCTGATAAAAATTCTATTTAAATGCTATTACATTAAATAGAAATTTTAATTTACAAAATCTGAGTTAACAAAAATTTTGATTAAAAAATGTACTTTTACTTTATCAAAATAATAAAATAACGAATGTCTAATAATATACTTTCTTCTATAAAATTTGATAATCCTCAGATCTCTATTTTATTATTTGTTTATTCATGTAATTGAATGTAGTTAATTATATTGCTCTGCATTTCTAGGTACAAGGTTTCTTTTCATTAATAAAGAATTTTCAATTTTAATAGAAAACTGAATTTTATATTTCTGCACGTATTTGCTCATATACTTTACAAAATAAAAATTAGTAAGAGTTCAAATAAAGCAAATGTCCATTTGACTGCAAATTGACGTATAAAGAAACAATACAATATTTTATAATTCATTTTACAGTAATAAAAGTAATGTTAGTAACGCTAATAATACTAACAATATATTATTATCAGATTCCAAATTTTTCATATAGATAAAATTTAACACAATATATAATCTCAAGCAAAATTAAACTTTAATATAATTATATCATCAATCCTAAATAAGTATATAATTCTATTATATACTTGAAACTCTAATATCAAATAGAAATTCAATTATGTCAAACGATGCAATACAACAGATATAGGTTTTACAGAAAATTCTTGATACCTTTTGAATGCCTTACGTGCCAGATACTCTCTTGACTTTCTTAACGCACGTGAATAACATTTAAGAACGTCTGCATTTAATCGGGTTAAATGAACTTCGCAGGACATTCTCAATTTCTTATCATTCTTGTAGTGATTTTCGTTGTGTTTGAGTCTTCTCTTCTTTGACTTAACAACTACAGATTCTCCATCACTCCCAGGCTCATGATTACGTTTAGTACTCTTCGATACATTTGTCGTTTCGGACTGAACCAGTTCGGAACTGGAGTTGTCACTGGAAGATGCCAAAAGCGCCAGCTTCGCTCTGGTATTTTTCTGAGAAAAATCTGATTCAGACTTCTTGTCTTCGATGAGTTTTTCCGACTCCGATGATAAAAACGTAGAATCGTCTGAATTTGATTCTAAGAGTGCTTTTTTGGCAGCTTTTTCTGCCTTAGCCTCCTCATCCGTAGAGTTTGTATCTTGACTCAATCGATTATCATTTTCCTCTTTAACTTCAGTTTTGACTTCGATGGAAGTATCCTTTTTAACATCGGTATTAGTCTTTTTTATAAATGTTGAAAGCATCACTGTACTAACGCTATTGACGTCAGAATCATCATCTTTTATTTCGTTCTTCTTTTCGATTCGATTAGTATTGTTTGTAATTAAATCTTCAGTTAGTTTAGGCACATTTTCGGATGTGTCGGACGTGTCAGAATCTGTTGCCAGCAGAGCTTTCTTTGCCAATGCTTCAGCGTCATCGAGAGATTCGTAATCGTCGGTGTTTGTTTTTCCGGAGATTTTCGAGCTGTCATGAACTTCCTTACTGGGTGCGGATACCTCTTGATCATTTTGATTTAACAAATCTTTCTCCTCTCCAATATCAGAGGATAAAAGAAATATTTTCTCTTTTTCACTTGGAACTTTATCTTGCAAGGAACTTTTACAAGAATCTGAAAATTTATCTTTAGAGAGTTTTCTTTTATCACAATTTGTTTTTTCAATTTTGGCTTCCGTTGCATCTTCGAAAGATGTGTCGAACATATCTAATGACTCATTTATATGTTCATTTATACAGTTTGTTTGATCTGTTTCATCATTTTCTAATATCCTTTTCTTGCTATCTTTTGAAGTAGAATCTTCAATTTCGGTTTCGTTGTTATAAGTATTAGTATTTAAATTTGCCTGTTTATCGTCAGTAGTATTAGTATTTTCATCCGTCAGTTGTGCCTCCTTACTCTTAGCGTTTTCCGAAAATAGTTGCTTCTTACTTAATTGTTCTGTGCTTGTCTTTTTCCCTTTTAAATCGAATACAGGAGAAGTGGCTAAAACATTGCACATATTCACTTCATTATTTTTTAATTTGTCCATTCCATCTTCATCATCGGTACTACTAATTCCACTGTTATTTAGACTATTTTTCGTTCTCGATGTATCTGCTTTGGGTTGAGTTTCTCGTGTTTTCTGTGGTGTTTTTGTTTCATTCCCTGAAAATATTTCTTCGCTGTCACATTCGGATACAGCCTTATTTTCGTCCTGCTCGTCTTCGGAGATTTGTTTAGCTTCAACTATAGTACGTTTTTCACATCCTTCTGAAAACTGTTCATCATCGCTAATTACTTTGTGTCTCTTCGTAGCAGATTTTTTCCTGTTCCTCCACGCCTGATAAGAAATGGTCAAATCTTTTTCCTTTTCCTTCAACATTGTTCGTAACTTAACAATTTTTTCTGTGGATTTCATTATAAGTCGCTCTTCATCTTCTTTTTTGCCATGTAACTGCTCTATAGTTTCTATATACAACTGAAAGTTTGAACATATCTTCTTGCAGTCCCTTAAAATCTGTTTTATATCATTGAGATTCTCATTTGATTCGCTCATATGCTTTTTATCATTCGAATTTTTCACAGGTGTCTTGGTATGATCTATTTCTAAGTTTACGAATTGCCTCGTAGAATACTTATTACGATTCACTTTTTGAAGTTTTATCTTCTGAAATTCTTTACTTGAACTATTATCCGAATCATCTTCTTCAATATTAGAACGCGACTTCATCAATGACTTGTTGCGTTTTCGTTCGTCGTTATTATTATGTGGTGTCAGCTGATTTGTTTCCGAACGTTTTTCTTTACGTCCTTTTTCATATTCATCTTCAGATTCACTAGTTGAGTCATAATCTTTCGTTTCCTTATCCTTTAATTTTGCATGATAAGAATGATCCATTTTCTTATTCTGTTTAGTATCTTTTGAAATCTTCTTGGATTTACTCGATGCTCTTTTTGTATCGTTCTCATCACTTTCACTACCAGAAGAATATACACGACTACTATTCGGTTTACGTTTCATTATTTTTTCAGACTTAACATTATGTTTAGACATTTCTGGATTTGTTTTCGCCGATGAATCGGTAGAATCATTCGAATCACTAGATATTTTATATCTCCTTGATGTACTTTTTTCTCTTACAATTGATCTCGAAACTTTCTGTGTGGAATGATTACTAGAATCTCGTATGGATTTCGCTTTTTGATCTCTCTCGCTTTTACTTTGTTTATCTTTTTTATGTGACGAATTTGCATTTTTAGGGAACAAATCATTACTGGATGAATCTACTAGATCTACTTCTGATATTGTTCTTTGCTTGGAACTTGTATCATGATTCGTATGACGACTTTTAGTATCTAGTCTCTGCGTGCAGGATCGTGCAGAAACAAATGACTTTTCGGAAGACTCGTCATCCTCTCTGTCGCACAATGTTTGCAAGTGTTTTTGCATGTCTCTGGTTTTCTCTATTTGTTGTACCCGAGATGGTAAAATACGTTTATCAATCTTGGTGCTTCTCTTGTTATCTTTTCTGAAACAGAAGATCCATTCCATATGTACATATCTTCTCTTTTTCCAGACGTATTCGAAGTATTGTGTATACATGCATATCCCCCATATTCTTCTTTAACTTGTTTATTCTCGAACTTTTAGTATCTGTCAGCCAGTCCTGTAGCTAAAAATGATAGATTCTATCTAGAACGATAGATTCTATTTTGCTCTTCAGTTTCACATGTCTTGCTTATACAGAATTTTCTTCTTCTATCAAATTATGTTATAACAGAACGGACTAACAGTAGTAATAAGACATAAAATTATAAAATAATGCATGTTAAATATACTAAACATGCGACTTTATCTCTAAAAAGATGATTAAGTTGCCATTACTTTCAAAAGCTTCAATATATTTTAGTTTTGTAACAAAAATAGCAATGTAACAATCAGCTAGCAATATGCATATCTATATTTGGTGCATATATAAAGTGAGATGAAAATAATATATTAAAGAAACAAATCTCAAGACATTTAAGAAATATGAATGTATACGTGTTAGAAATAAAAATGTGCAATCAGAAAATTTCACGAGCAATATTCATGTGCGAAATTGTACTCACTTGGGAAGAGAATTCATTACAACAGCACATACAGCTCTCAGGTCCCAAATCGGTTTAGGATTACACACGAAACATTTCCAGTCTTCCTTTTCTGTATCCACCAGCGAGGAACTCACATTCCTTTTTATACATCTCTAAAAGTACAAAGCAGTCATAAAATAATATTGTCACGCTTGAACTTGTTAGAAGTTACACTGAATTTATTACCTTGCAAAATGCTGCAAAACAATCCTTATCACAGCACACGTATAATTTTTCGTTCTTGCCACATATGTGACAATATTTTCTAGCTTCTTTCTCATCAAATTTCGCCTGTACAATCTTCAAATGACTCCAGCATACCTAAAAGATAAAAGTAACATAAAATTATACAACGCTGTATTAACATAAGCAGAAAAGCATCTACTAAAAAAAATTTCTTTTACTACTTTAAATTTCAAATATAAAATGTTTATTTTATATGCAGAAGGTATCAATGAATGTGCAGCATTTTACCTCACATTGCAGTATTCCAATGAAAGGATGAGAAAAGATTTGGTTCGTCTTGATATTTAACTCATTGCCACAGGAGGTACACACTATTTGTCTATTTTTGATAATTTTAATATCTTAAAATAAATTGAAGGACACAATTCTATATTATTATAGGTGCAACAGTTTTCATGAATAAAATTATCCAGAGAAATGTTAATGTGTTAATCACGATTTTTCTTTTAATTTTTGATAAACAATTGTTCCTATACATATATATATATATACATATATAGGAACAATTGTTATATACGTGTGTATATATATATATATATATATATATATATATATACATACATATATATATACATATATAGAACATTGTATTTTTCCAAAATTTATATAAAACTTACATGGCAAAATTAACCTACCATGAAAATGTTTGTCGCGATAAGCAAGTTCTTGTGTCGTTGGCTTAATTATTCTCTGAAAACCGATGCAAAGTATACATGAACGATATATGAATTGCGACGTTGAACGTTGCTAATATGTCTGTCGCTCAACAAACTTTTACATTATATATGAAGTCCCTGTAAAGCTAGTGATATTAATCGGCATTTTTCAAGATCAAACAACAAAATCATACCTTCCACGCCATGATCGCAATGCACGAACCGATTGCAATTAGTTGAAGTAAAAAAAGGAGCGGAACGCATGAATTAAAGTTCAATTATCGGCACGATAGTCGTACGACGATCATTTCACAATTTATCGTCTTACAATCGGCCGTTTACAAGTTCAACTGCAGTCTCGACAACTACCCGCGCATTTTCGTCAAGGTTAGCGAGAAAACCGCGCATTCACAATCAGGAATGTCTTGTTAAATCTACACATACGAATAAAATATCCACGCGACAAAGAAATATCTGAAAGGAGCGTAATGGCTCCTGCACATAGAACGACGGGATACAGCAACATTTGTCGCGCGGCGGAAGTTGGCTAGAGAATACTGCGGTAGCCAATCAACGTCTCGCTTGTCTGAAAATAATCAGGTGCGTTCTAAACGCTGCGCAATTGTAGAATAGCCTTAAGATTCATGATATAAACTAAAAAAAAATAATAGCAATATTAATGAACTTTTATCAAGTTTTAAGAATCAAATAAAACCATGAGATTTTTAATTTTTAAAGAGATTTTAATATTTCAACTTGTTACAAAAAAATCTAAATAAACAATTGTTCACAACGCACTTCGAAGTATTCGTAATTTACAAGCCTGTTATACAATAATGTAAAAAACAAAAATATATAAAAAAAATAAAAATATGATCAAAAGGAAATTTTAGTCATCATAACAAACATCACACTGAACGAAATGTCAAGTCAAAATAAAGCTCATACATTAAATTTATAAATTATAAAGGCCGCGACACAGACTTTTGCATAACGCATAATACATAACGCATAAGGAAATTAACCAATCAGAGTTCTTTATTTTCTATCTGGAGAGAGAAATGGAGAACTTTGATTGGTTGATCTCCTTATGCTTTATGTATTATGCGTTATGCAAAAGTCTGTGCTCCCCGCTTAACGCTTGTATCCTAATCCCTTAATCTTTGTACCTTAACTATATACCTGAATGTGCTATTTTAGTAGCAGCGTCACTCAAGAAACGCTCACGAAACAAAAATATAAAATCTTATAATAATGAAACGGAAAAAAACTCCGTGAAAAAACAACAGAACTTAAATCAGAATTATTAATAAAACCTAAATATAAATATTTAGTTACGAAGAAACTGTTTAAACACAAATGTATTTAGCTCCTTCATTTTAGCCGAGACCAAAGTAGTTATTGAGTACATCCAAAAGCACGATCACTCAATGAGTTGCTAAATAGTAATAGAATGTGATGGGTCTTTAACTTTGGATCTAACTAAACACTTTCAATTGCTACTTAGCGGATCAGTGAGCAATCGTGCTTTTAGCTGCACCCAATGTTGAAAATGCAATAGACATGTTTCGCAAATTGCTGAACACTAATACAAAAGCTGATTAAAAGAAAATATAAAGTTAAACTAGTACCAATCCAAGTTATAATATTCTTCAAATGTTCGGCGGTTGAAGATACCATACATTTTCAAGTCAACGAATTTTTTTCCCAGTGAATCAATTATTTTCTGTATGGTCTGATAATAAATTAAAGCCTTATTAGCAATGTTACCATCGACAATATATTGCTCATCGAGAGGTATCTCCAATAAAATGATTATCTCATTCAACCAGTTAGCAATTCGACTTTTACTGATATTAACAAAAATATCCTCATCCGGAAATCGAGTTGTCGGGTTAACAAGAGACTCGCGATTCAAACAAAGGTTCCTCAATCTTGAAAGACTATTATTTCTGGCTCCGGTTTTCCAAACCCCCCCCCCCCCCCCCCAACGAATAGTATTCAATGTAGATATCAAACAGTCCAATTGAATAAATTCATTCATTTTGAGATGAAAATGATCAAGTGTCCAGTTCTTATATGCTTCAGTCATCTTTTTGTTTTTATCTGAAATAATGTAAGCTTGTCTGAAATTATTAAATCTGGATGTGTTGATGAATTTTGCAAGTTAATATAGAACTCACTAGAAAAGTTAGAAATTGATTTAGTGGTGGTCGCTATTGATTTTTCTTCAACCATCATTGAACTGTATAGCGTGGCAATCAACACAAAACTAAAAGGTAAAACAGATGAAGTAAATACTTTCGAGAGAAGTCTGATGCTGGTATTCATAGGCTGGTATTCATAGTCAGTTCTTATATTTAAGATTATCTTAAGTGATGATTTAATGTGTTGTGAATCAATCATAGAGCCGTATTAGCATCTTAAGATATTGCTTAAGACTGTCTTGAAATAAGAACGGACTATGAATACTAGCCACAGTCAGTTGTTATATTTAAGATAATTTTAAGTACAGTCTTAAGATCTTAAATATAAGAATTGACTATGAATACCAGCCATAGACTGATATTCATAATAGACCATTCGTATTTCAAGATGTTAATCCAGTTTTGTGATTGATTTACATCTTAAGACTATATTTAAGATGATCTTAAATATACGAATGGAATATAATGGATAATATGCAGCCTCAGAACATATCAAACGCAGCTCTATAGTGAAATGAGCACTGATCAGGGACTTTCAGGGAAAGTAGATGATGCAGACGTAACACGTCGATGTTCAGGAGGTTTAATAGATCTATTATGTGCAAAGTCGCCAGAATATATTTTTCAACAAGAATAATACCTGTATGCCTACTCAAAAGTCCAAAGGTCCGGTGATATCTGTCGATGAACTAATTGTGAACGTGGTGAATGCTAATGAACAGAAAAATGCGTACTAAACTCATACGGTGTAAACTAGGCCTGTATCTCGAACCGCTATCAACTTAAAATATCAACCAATATGGCTGCCGACCGATTTTTCCCTCATCTCAAAACGGTAAAGTGGCAACGCGGTGGCCAATCACGTTTTGCTTTTCTAGTAATACAAGACGCAGCGGAAGTTACGGTGATTGGCTACCGCGTTGCCGCGTTCTGTATGCAGGAGCCATTAGGTTTAAATCACACTAGGGGTTACGATTGGGATTATGATTGGTTGTTGGAAAGAAACCAATTACAGCAAATATATTTTGATTGCAGTACTTTTGCTTCATTTCAAAATTCATTAAAGAAAAACCGTTCTAAGCTCATTATTATGAGAATTCCTTATTATGCTCTTTTTAATGTTTTATATTCTTTTTAACTTCATTTAAAATATATAATATACAATAACCTTTCTTTCAAATCAAGTGATACGTTAAATATAATTTTTATAGATTAAAAGACAAGAAAATGTAAAAACCTTCTTTATATCGGATAAAGTTCTATCAAATATGAATAAAATTAACGCTTTTATATACATTCTTGCAACTTAATTATTTATATCCCAATAAATATTAATCAGTTATCCCAAAAAATGAAATATGTACAAAGGTAAAATAACTTATATTATTTTTTGGTCTTATTCTTCAAAATGGCTTTTCTCTTTTTCTCTAATGCTTCGTTACGCATATCTTCTAAATCTTCCATAAGTCCTACAAATGTTTAATGTTAAGATTAACAAGTTATTCATGTTATTAATACATATCTTATAAAATACTCAAGATAAATACCTATTTTTGAAGATATGTATTCTTCTTTCAGTTGTTGCGCAAAATTACTTTCCATACGAGTGTCATCTTCATCATCCATATTTTTATATTTAGTCTTATCATAGCCAAATATTTCACTTATATGCTTACTGTAGTCTTCTTCAAGATCTTCTGGTCCATCATCTATGAAATCAGCCAAATCTTCCTCATCGTCTTCCTCATCATAGATACGTCCTGCAAAATAAAATATATTTCAAGTGATTAATTATTTAATTTTTAACAAAGTTCTTTCAATGTATCGCATATTATAAGTGAACTTACTTTTATTAGATGCTTTCTTGACAACTGGTTTTGATTTCAAGGGCCCAACATCGGATGGTGGAAACTGTTTTGATTTAGTATTAGCTAATGGGAACTTTACATCCGAAGGTGGGAATTGTCGCGGCTTGATATCTTTGGATGATACTTGCTTATTTATAGATTTAGTCGGATTTAATTTATTAGAGAGCTGAGATTTCACGTTTTCCATTTTACTTTTACTTTGCGCTAACTTCCTCTTTTCTTCCTCGAGAGAGCGTCGTATTTCTTCCAGTTGTTTTCTCTCAGCTTCTAATTTCTTTCGTTCTTGTAGTAATTCATTCTTGGGTGAACTCTTTGAATCTGATTTTTCAATATTAGATTTATCAGTAACTTGTTTAGAAATAGTTGTTGTAACTTTGAAAGTACTTTTATTCGACGTTGAATTTGAGATTACAGACTTTTCACTAGCCTTGGGAATCTTGTTCAATTGCGTTTTATCGGGTTTGTTAGATGCAACATTTGTTTTTTTATTTGCTTCCAAATCTTTCTTCTCACGTTGTTCCTTTCTTTCTTTTTCCTGTACGTATTCCATTTTTTGACGCTTTGTCATAGGTCGTTCATTTTCGATCTTTGGTTTAACTTCTATAACTACAGGTTCATGTTGCTTTACTGCAGCAAGTTTTAAAAGTTCCGCAAAACCCATAGGTGGTGGCAGTGATTTTCTCTTAACTTTGGACTTTTCATCTTTGTCTTCTTTGACTTTGTCTTTAACTTCTTTATCGGTTTTTTCCGCTTTTTCATCGACTTCAGCTTCTTTTACATTCAAAGCAGACGATTTTCTCTTTTTTCTATGTCCGCTACTTTCTTCGAGTTGCTGTTGTTTCAAAGCTTGTTTTACTCTGTCCTATAACACAAAATAATATTTTAATCATATATATTTGTAATCTACTTCTAATTATCTTTAATATTATCACAAAATTGAGAAATCTACTAAAAAAATTCGGAAATATTGCGCATGATTTTGTTGGTTGCATTCTTTCTTATAATATTTTGCAATTCAAACGGAGCGTGGCCCCCTGCAAGAGCAGTCAGTGAACGATAATAATCCGTTTCACGGAAACTCATATTTCAATTACATTTATGATACATAATTTAATCAACACATTTTTCTTCAATTGTTTAGAAAGAATATACCTTTGTAGATGCAATATCCTTCACCGTTCTTGGTCCGTTAGGACTAAAAATGGGTTTTTCTGGAGGTAAACTGTTATATTTACTCATAAATTGATTGTACAATGCAGATGCTGTTTGAGATTCATATCCATAATCATCTTCATCAGGTTGAGATGGCCCTATAGTGATAATACTTTTATAACTAACTCATATAATTAATGTAAGTTACAAAGATATATTTTATGGCTATATCTCAATCAGTAATCAGTAATATTATTTTACAAATATATAAAAATAAAGTTCCAAATACCAAGCATAAAAATTGATTTTATAGACAAGAAAGATTTCAATACTAACTAAAGTATCAAGAAGTATAAAAGAAAAATATGAATAAATAACATAAGAAAACAACAGTTAAAAAAATGGTTGTAAAAAATATAGAGCAACATTATGATATAATCCATACTATATATAAGCTAAATATGCCAGTCTTTTACTTTATTATAATTATTACATTGCTTAATATATTTAATATCATTTAATATCATTCAGATAATATTTAATATATAAAAAAATAGTACGTATGAATGTATAAATAATTTGATAGAATTACGAAAAAATTTATAAAATAAATGCACATTAAAAATAATCTTGCAGAGGAGAAAAGTATGATAATAAAACTACATGCATATATGGCTTACATTAATATGATAAATATAAATAAAGTCAGGACACTCCATATCACTTCGAACAAAATTGACGGATATTATAAAGACCGAGAATAGTTTTTAGCACAGACTTTATGAATCATCTAGATTACTTCAGGATTATATTACTTTAGGCTGACCTTAAAGCATCCAACGCCGTGAAAATCCACTGTGAAATTGTTCTGCCTCGATTTGGGATGACGGATAAATAATGTATTGTATTGCTTGTATATATTACAACCTGTGGGCAAAAATATTGCCCATTATGGATAAATTTTTCTACTAATCAATGATATTATAATTCAAGTTTTATGTATAATAATAAATTATCTAATGCATAACTCTCATCAGTTTGTTGTCTTATACTTCATTATAGTTCTTGTTTCGCTGTTATAGTATTTAATAATACCATCTTGATATTTAACAGCATTGTATAATTTTTTAAATATATTTTTAAAAGAAAAAATATAATTGTAAACAAATAAAAGTACCTTGGTATTCTCATTTGGAACTTTATTTTTACATTTTATTCTGAATTTGTTACTCCCCTTTTTCAATAACATAACTTAGACGTAGAATAAAAATGTAACAAACCTTATTCAATGCTTGGAAAAAAAATATATTATACATATGTAAACTCGCTTGGTATTACCTGCGATGGTAATAGCTGTATTTTCATTATCAATGGCATCCTCGATCACTGATTTATTTGCTGCTTTACACACTTTCAAGTGTTTATTTATTCGATTCTGAGTCTTTTGATCTCGTAAAGATAAAAGATTCTGAAAAAATCAAGTACAAGTAATAATTAATTAGATTGATTAGATACTGATAATACTTGATAAATAATGTTTTCGAAAAAAGGACTTAAGTGCATCAATTGAAAAAATGTGTACAAAACAAAACAATGTTTCTTTTTGAGATATTATAAAATTTAAAAAATAGTATGAAATTTTAGGGAACTCATAAAATTATAGAAATATCTTGTTGTACAAAAATTTATTTAAAAACATTAAATAACAAAAAATGATCTTAACTAAATAATATTAAAAAAAGAAATATAAATCTTACAATCTTGTTTACATCTCCTTTTCTTTAAAAAAAATAACATTTCAAAGTTATCTCTCAATAAAATAAAATTTAAACTATATAATTCTTTAATTGTTACGCTTTATCATTAAAAATATTATATTCATTCAACTACAATATAGTTCTGTATGCGTGTGAAGCTAAATTTCTTAAAAAATATATAAGATATCCCTAGATACGTTTCCATAAGAAATTCTTGAAAATATGGATAGATACAAAAATTTTCCAAAGAAAATAAATTGCAAACCAAGAAATGTTATTAAGATAAACAATTAAAAAATATGTATATAAATTTAAAAACATTTATGTAAAAAAAAATTTAACTAGAACTTAAAATATCTGCCTCATTGTTGTATCTGTGATCATTTATATTGATAATTATACAAAATTTAATTAAATTATTAATTAGTATACAGACAATCTTGTGTGCTTCTTTTTTTATAAACTTACTTCTTTTTTCCTTCTTTCCTCTAGAGCTTTCTGTCTCTCTTCCTCTTCTCTCCGAGCCTTATATTTCTTGATATTCTCAGAAAGGGTTCTGGATTGTTTAGACTGCTTTTTCGGTGGCGTGAATTTCGTTTGATAACACGGAATGGTCTGTTGAAAAATAAACAACGTATCTTTCAGTGAGGATGGTTTAAAGGTTGAAGATCTGGGCGAAAAGACTTCTAACCTAAACTGGTCGTTGCCTGACTGCATACTTCCGACAGTCCGATTGTAAATAAAATATACATATATTTATATCAACAAAATGAACCAACCTGTTTCTTCGTCTCGTTTTTCTGTGCAACGGAGATTATCGTGCCGAAATCCATTTTACTGGCACCTGCGAAAACTGCAAGCTAAAAGAAAATCGCAAACTTACGATTTTACGAAAGTATCATATGTTTTATATCAGCGCGAATA